>PVJH01012246.1:0-65166 GCA_004026705.1 Nesogale talazaci
CCAAAGAGACCCCCAGGAACTAGAAGCCCCCGTTCTGAAAGAATCCGGAACATGCGCCTAAAGAAATCAAAGATACCTCCAAAGCCCCTGGGAGGTGTTCAAGCCACTTAGAGGACAAGATCCAGAAGGATCGGGCACTGAATGGCAACAAGAAGGATACTTCTGGCCGCAATGCCAGCATGGCCTGTGCCTGGACACCCCCCAAAAGAGTGCAGCTATAGAGAGACTGTGTGGACCAGTGCGGGCTTCTCCCTATTAAACCTGCTGCCCTTTTAAAAATAAAAAGTAAAATAAACATATATCAATAAATATAAAATAGGCTGAGCCCTGGTGTCCTAGTGGTTGTGTGGGGGACTGCGACCCACAAGGTTGACATTTCAAATCCAGCAGCATCTATCCAGGAGCAAGGCTGGGCTTCCAACTCCCACCAGGGCAGTGAAGCCATAAAGAAAAAAAAGCAAATATATATTGAGGAGGTAGCACCCCCAACTGGATTTTTTTTTTGGGGGGGGGGGGCGAGGGCATCACTGCCCAACTGGATTTTTAAAAAAGTTATTCATTAAAGAAAATTTTTTTTACAAAATAGGCTTATCACCTT
Organism: Nesogale talazaci; assembly: GCA_004026705.1. Taxonomy (NCBI): domain Eukaryota; kingdom Metazoa; phylum Chordata; class Mammalia; order Afrosoricida; family Tenrecidae; genus Nesogale; species Nesogale talazaci. Next base: position 599 of record PVJH01012246.1, read on the forward strand.
AAAAAACATTCTCTACAACACTAAATACATTTGTCAAATCTGATATTCCATTTTTAAAAACAAATTGCTTAATTAGGGGCTCTTACAGCTTTTATGACAATCTATACATCAATTGTAACAAGCATATCTGTACATATGTTGCCATCCTCATTTTCAAAACATTTTTTTTCTACATGAGCCCTTGGTACCACCTTCTCTGGTTTTTCCTCCCTCCATACCTCCTGTGATTCCATTCTTAGAAACATTTTCCAGACTCATCTGATTAGATGGCTAACAGCACCTCCCTTGCTTTTTTTTCTTCACTAGTTCCATGTCATCAAATCGCTGTCGTGTTCCTCTTCATTTGAGAAAACAAAAAGAAGTCAAATGGAGGAAGGAAAGGAGGATCAGGTGCAAGAGAAGCATGCTGTTTTTTGCCCCAAACTGGCCCACTGAAATGACTCCATGCAGCAGCAGATGCATGGTTGTGGTGGCAAGACCAGTCCCCAAACTGCCACAAATGTGGCTTTTTTTGGTCACACACTGTTACACTAACTTTTAAGAACTGCTAAATAGGGCTGAGCCGGTTGGGTAAGTGGTTGAGTGCAGAACTGCAGCCCGCGGGCTTGGCAGTTCAAATCCAGCGGCGGCTGGGTAGCACCCACGACCACCAGAGGCAGTGATGCCCACAAAAACAACCACAACAACAACAAAAGAACTGCTAAATAGAAAGCTTGATGAACAGTGTGACCTGGTGAAAGGAACTCCAAATGCAAGAAGAGTTGACATTTTTGTTGGGAAGTTGATGGGTGTTTAGATTTGTCGTCAATTGACATTTTCACTTTTGAAAAAAGAAAACCACTTTTTTTTTGTTTTGTTTATTTGTTTGTTTTTGGGCATCACTGCACTCTGGTGGGAGTAGGAGAGCCAGCCTTGCTCCTGGAGAGCTGCTGCTGGATTTAAACCACCAACTCAGTGGCCCACAGTCCCACACACAACAACTACGTCACCGGGGCTCAGCCCTGAAAACCACTTCTACACTTGAGTTTTTCCCATAGTGCTGTCCTTGTAAGCTGTGTTCAACATCACAATAGTTTCTGCTGCATTTTTCCGAAGCAGAATATAAAATTTCACATCTGCACACTGTTGTCTTAAATTGGCCATCATAAAAAAGATTTTGCACAAAGAAATTCACTGTAACCAGAGAGAACCTTTCCCAGGAAAGGCCACTGGGTGTACTAACTCATTGTTTGATGCTTGCCTTGCATGAAAAATGTGTACTATGAATGTTCTGCCCTGTGGCGCTTTCTGCTGGGTACCTCCTCGTATATGTAGAACTCACTAAGGATCAAGGAAAGCCACTCACTTGGTTGTGGGTTACATATATATTTACATAGAGAGTATATACGATATCTATATAAAATCAGCGAAGTGCTAAACCCCAGTGGCATAGTGGTTTTGAGTTGGGCCGTGATTTTCAAGGTCAGAAGTTCAAATTGACCAGGCGCTCCCCTGGAGAAAGATGAAGTTTTCTACTCCCATAGCTATGGCCTCAGAGACCCACGGGGCCAGTTCTGTAGGTTGCCGTAAGTTGGAATCAAGTGGATGGTAGGGGGTTGGTTTGGGGGCCCAGGGTAGAGAGGAGAGAGGGGAGAACCTGTCAGAGGGAGTCACATGTTGGACTGCTCACAGGTTGGACTTCTTATCCACCAGCTGCCCCTCAGGAGAAAGGTAAGACTTTCTACTCCTGTAGAATGATCATTTCAGAAACCCAAAAGGGGTAGTTCTACCCCATTCTGTAGGGCTACTGTCAGAATCCACACACTGCAGTGAACTTGGTTTCTTTGGTCTTTTTATTGTTTTGCTTCAGATGTGAGGAGGAATGGTAGTTGATATCAGGGATAATGGAGTGACATATATAGCAATTTTGAAATGTTGACCATTTGGTACATCTTTAATCTCCATATCCTTGGGACTAGTCTTGCTTTAATTTTTCTGAAAAAAAATTTTTTGTTTTGTTTTGCAACTGCCTGCCTAAAAGATTGACCGTGGGCTGAGCCCTGGTGGCGTAAGTGGTTGAGTGCGGAACTGCAACCCGAGGGCTTGGCGGTTCAAATCCAGCAGCTGCTCTCAGGAGTGGCACTGGGTAGCGCCCACAACCACCAGAGGCAGTGATGCCCACACACACACACACACACACACACACACACACACACACAAAAGATTGACCGTTTTGATGAAGATTACAGAGGTGGGTACCAGCCACTGAGGATGAGGGTATCTTTAGGGCAGGGAGCTCCAGTCATGGCAACTACGATGGTAGCGGCCGGCATAGTATTTGTCATATCCTTGTCTGCCATCGAGTCGATGCCGACTCAGGTCCGCCCTGCAGAACTGCTCCGGGGCCTTTCTGAAACCATGGCTTGGGGCAGAAGTCAAAGCCTCATCTTTCTCTCTCAGAGCAGCTAAATGGTTTTAAACTACTGGCAGCCTGTTCAACTCACAACACCATGACACCGCCAGAGTTCCTTGTCCAGGAGAGCAGCCCTTTTAAATTAAAAGCAGAAACAGAAGCGTCAAGATGGGACATACTACGCCCTTCCCCCTCCCCTCCTAGCTTATCCTTTTCTAGACTCCCTGACAGGTGGCCATTGCTTTCTGACCGAACGCAGAGATGTACAGCTCATCTCACTAGGAAGTCCTGTGTGCCATGGCTTGGTTCCAATATCTAAAACAGGCCTTCCTTACATTGGGCCAGAAACTTCCTTCAGTTGAGAGTCCTCCCCGTGAACTTACATTTGAACCTGGGCCAATACAGCATAAATCTACTCTTCTCCATAACCTTTCACATCCATCCATCAGCTAGCGCATCTCGATTTGAGATAAACAGATCCAATGCCCTCAACTTTTCTTGAGAGAAGGGGGTCCTGGTGGCATAGGGGGTTATACATAGGGCTGTTAACTTTGAGGTCAGGAGTTCAAAACCACTAGCACTCCTGGGGAGAAAGATGAGACTTTCTAAAAAGTTATTGTCTTAGAAATCCACAGGGGAGTTCTATCCTGTCCTCTAAGCTGACTAAAAGTAAGAATTGATGTGATGGCAGTGGATTTCTTCAGAGACATGTTTTTATACACCACCTCGATATTTCCTCTTCATGAATTCATGTGTGTACAGCTGTATCGTGACAACTCTATTTTAATGCAAAAATTCAGACATCCTGAACTGATTCACCCAAGACTTACACTCCCCGGAACTCAGACACTGTTTTCTATATATACAATCTATGTTTTGTTAGGCTTTCAGCCGCTGCTCTCACTGAATAAATATCTGTAACTAACTGTTACATATCAGGTCAAACCAAGCCTTCCAAATCCTGGCTGTTTTCATGTGATTCTTTTTGTTGTTTTTTTTTCCCCCTCGAGATATGTTATATTTATGGAACTCAAAATTTTAATTTTTAAAGTTATTATAACCCATGCAGATTACTTTGAATAATTCTGTCATCTTTTATATCACAAGAAGCCTGGGTGATGCAGTGGGCTATGTGTTGGGATGCTAACCACTATGTCTGAGGTTCAAATCCACTAACTGCTCCTAGGGACAAAGAGGAGACTGTCTACTCTCATAAAGGTTTGGCCTCAGGAATCGTTAAGAAGCAGTTCTACTCTGCCGATCAGGTTGCTATGAATCAGAATCGACTCGACAACAGTGTGCTTGACCATATTCCAGTATCACTGAGTGCATGTGGTAATTTTATTTTTAAAAGTATCTTAGGGCTGAGCGCAGGTGGCGTAAGTGGTTGAGTGCAGGACTGCGGCCCGGGGGCTTGGCGGTTCAAATCTAGTGGCGGCTCTCGAGAGCAGCGCTGGATAGCTCCCACAACCACCAGAGGGCAGTGATGCACCCCCCCCCCCCAAAGTATCTTAACTGAAGACATTGATAAAAATAGGACTGAGGCTGAGCCCCGGTGGCATAGTGGTTGTGCACGGGACTGCGGCCCACTGGGATGGAGGTTCGATTCCAGCTCCCAGGAGCAAAAGCTGGGCCTCCTACTCCCACCACCTGAGGGCAGTGATGCCTAAAAAAAAAAAAAAAAAAAAATAGGACTGAATAGAGGTAGCAGGGAGTGGGGTGGACATGAAAGGGGCTGTATTACTTTTCTTGAGAACTCCTTCAAAATTAGTGTCACTCCAATAATTGGCCTGTAATCTATGACTACCTCTATTTTACTCACAAAATTGTCTCATCTTTCCAAATGGCCAACATCCTGGTTTACCAGTTAGAAAGAAAAGATGTCTTTTAACTCATACATACCAGGTTCAGTGATTTGTTTTAAAAAATATTCCAGCAACTGGCATATAGCTTAGTGAATTATATTGTTAAATTCCACTTCTCCATGTCTGAAATAATCATAGTATTTAGCAGTTTATCTTCATTGAAGCATAGCTGAGGCAATCAATTTTGGAAAAGATAAAGTAACTTAAGAGGGACTTTACTATAGGTGGCATGGGGCAATGCCCCATGAATAATTCAAGACTAGCCCTCCTGCAGTCATTGCACATTCCCCTCACCCAGCTGACTCCGCTCCAAGGCCATCTCTTATAATGTCCTTCCTGCTCTATGTTCTCTACAACTACAATAGCCTAAAGTCTGTTTTCTTGTGTTGAATCCAGTTTAGAATGGGTTTTCTGTCACAGAAAGAATTCTGACACGGCAGTGGGAAAGGGTGGTTCCTTAAAGGACATGAGAGCACTATTACTAGAATACAAGTCTTAGAGGCATAGTGGATGATGAGTTGGGCTGCTAACAGTAAGATTAGCAATTCGAAATGACTAGTCACTCTGAGAAAAAGATGAAGCTTTCTATTTCAGTAGTTCATCTCAGAAACCCAGAGAGGCAATTCTACCCTGTCCTGTGGGGTTGTTATGAGGTGAGAGTACTAGAATAAAGATGATTGAGGATGCAGGTTAGAAAAACAAGAAAGGTCAAGGGTTCTCTGACTTTCTCTGTCTCCAGCTTCTTGCTTCTCCAGTCTCCCCTTCCTATTGCTGGCCCAGTTATCTTTCAAAAACATGACAGGTTGCCCTGGACTTATCACGTATTGGTGTTAAGATGAACTGCACAGACGACTGCTTTTCTCTTTTGTGTCCCTTATCATTAGTTTTGTGTGCATAGTGTAGACATGTGCTATCATTTTCAGATATTCACTTGCAGATATTCAGAGGCAAGATTTATAAAGATACAATCATTAAAAGACAATCGTAATGAAATCTAAAGAAAAGGTAACTGATGTACATGTTAGAACAAAAGTCAGCCAAATGGAACCCCATCCTAATCTTTCACCTAAAGTCCTCTTCTACTGCTCTTAGAATGAAGCTCCCAAGGTTTACCATTGCAGTCAAGGCCTTTCCAAACTAGTACTGACTTGTCTACATTCCCCCAGGCACCCTGTGAACCTGCCATACCAGACTTCTGTTTTCCAGTGTGTTTGAGTGTTTGTACTATTTCATCTGAGAATGTCTTTTGCCTGATATGATTCAATGGGATCAAGCCTAGCTCAATTGTTTTTCTCAGTCAAAATATTCCCGAGGTCCCTGTTGCTGCTGTGCATCAAGTCAATTCAACTCACAGGGACAGGCCCAGTTACCCAGTACTGTGACTACAGGAACCCAACAGGTGGGCGGTGGCTTTAATCAACAGACATCTATTCTCTTACAGTGTAGGAGAGCTACATGTCTGAACTCCGGATGCCAGCTTCAGAAGCAAGCACTGAGCTCCGAGCTGAGGAGGACGGTCTTCATCTCCTTCCAGCACCTGTAGGTCCTAGGCCCTATATTCCTTGGAGAACTTCAAGTGTCTTCCCATCAATCACCACCCTCTGGACTTGAGGTTCTCAGTGCAGGGGCCTCAGTGTCCACAGTCCCTCTGCTCCTGGCTACTACTGGGTGGTAAGTCTGTTTCTTTGTCTCTGCTCAATTCTCTCTCTTTTAAGGTCTTGCAGATAAAAGTGGCTGCAAGCCACAGTCCAAGAAAAACTCCCCTCACATCTCATCAGGGCTGTGATGGGCTTAAAAGTGCTGTGCCCTGTCTACCTGTCCACACCCTGCCTTAGTCTCCCTACAACTAATTGGTTTGTCACAACTTATACTGACAATCATGGCCTAGTCATTAATTTTATTTATATATATAAATGCTTTTATTGGGGGGCTCTTACATCTCATATCATAATCTATACATTTATTCAGTATGTCAGGCACATTTGTACATATGCTGCCATCATTTTCATTCTCTTCCCATGGAGTCCAATATCAGCTCCCCATTTCTTCCTCTTCCCTCCCCAACTCACCCTCCTTTATGAACCTTTGATAAGTTATATTTTTTCCATATCTTACATCATCCTGTCACCCCTCCCCCACTTTTCTGTTACTCATCCCCCTGGGGGGGGGGGCGTTATAGATTCATCTTTGATTGATCTTATTCCTCCTTTCTCCCTCCCCCACCCTCCCCTAATCCTCCTGGTATCTCTACTCTCCTTGTTGACCCTGAGGGGTTTATCTATCCTAGATTCCTTGTGCTGCGGGCTCTTATCTATAGCAAATCTGATTTGTAAGGCAGAATTAAGGTCATGATAGTGGGGTGAAGGAAGCATCAAAGAACTAGAGGAAAGTTATGTGCTTCAGTGGTGCTATACTGTACCCTGATTGGCTCATCTCTTCCCTATGACCTCTCTGTAAGGGGATGTCCAATTGTCTTTAGATGGGTATTGGGTCTCCATCACACACACACACACATATTTGTGTGGCATCACTGCCCTGGTGGGAGTAGGAAGCCCAGCCTTGCTCCTGGAGAGCTGCTGCTGGATTTGAACCATCAACCCTGTGGGCTGCAGTCCTGCATACAACCACTACGCCACCAGGGCTCAGCTGCCACATATATTTTTATGACACAATTCTGTCCATAATCTCCCACTTTTTGCCCCTCTAAAGAAACCCTCTATGACAGAGTAAAACTGCCCATCAGGCTGAAATGCTATGGGAGCATGTTTCTAGTTCATGTCTCCCTTAGAGAAGCTAAAGGGCTTGAACTGCCAACCTTTTAGTTTGCAGCTGAGCGCTTATCTGTTGTGCCATCAGGACTCTTGGTGGTGTCCTTAGTCCTCATCAATTTTTTTTTTTTTTGGGCATCACTGCTCTCCGGTGGTGGGAGTAGGAGGCTCAGCCCCACTGCTGGAATTGAACCTCCGTCCCAGTGGGCTGCAGTCCCGTGCACAACCACTATGCCACGGGGGCTCAGCCCCATCAATTGTTTTATCAGGCTCCAACAAGAGCAGGTCACTTGAGTCTCTGCTCAGGAAGCACTCACTTATCTGACACCACCTTATGGGATAATGCCATTTTCTCATTGGCATTTCACATCACAAACCAAAACAAAACCAGATGCCGTCACATTGATCCAACTCATGATCACCCATATGTTTCATTGTAGTGTTTTTATAGCTAAGACTTTTATTTATTTATTTATTTTTTCAGGCATCACTGCCCTGGTGGTGGGAGTAGGAGGCCCAGCCTTTGCGCCTGTGAGCGGGAATTGAACCTCCATCCCAGTGGGCCGCAGTCCCGCACACAATAGCTAAGATTTTTTAATTAATTTATTTATTCATTGGCTAAGACCTTTTAGAGACTGACTATTAGCCGGCCTCTAGAAACCAGTGTTTCTAAGACATTTCTGGGTGAGTTACAATTTGCATCACTCAAAGAATCTATCCAACAGTGGCTTTCAAAATAAATAGAACTATATAGAAATCCAAGAGGCCCATGTATATATGCCTTATCTTTCATCAAGTATGAGAAGCATGTTCTCTAATATTTTTGAAATCAGGATATAGCAATGGAGTCTCACTGGAGGATCATGAAAGCTTTCTTTCTTAAAATACATAAAATAATGGTGTGCCATTTTAAATGTATTGAAACTTGGTACTATCATCATAACCTAGTGCTGCTGTACGAGAGATACCACAGTCAATGATGGTAACAAGCAAACTTAGTCTCTCACAATTTAGGAGTTAGGAGTGTGGATTTAAAGCACCAGCTCTTGGGAGACAGTTTTATCTCTATGTTGGCTCTGGTTGAAGTTTCTTGTTTCTTTTCAACTTTGGTGGGCCTAGAATTCATTGATGTCAATCTTCCCCTGGGTTTAGGAGACTCTCAGCACAGAGACCCAGGTCCAAAGGGTGCACTGTTCCTGTTCTGGTCCCTACTCTCTCCTTTTAGCTCTTGTTGATAACAGGCAATGCAGGCCGCACTCCAGAGAAATTCCTTTGAAATGGATGAGGGATGTGTGTGTGTGTGACCTGAGTCAGGGTGGTTCTCCCCACCCTAATCCTCATAGCAGACTGATCCTATTAGATCACATCTCAGGGAGGATCACATCATTGCATAGCTGAAAAAAATCACTGGAATCATGGCCCAGTCAAGTTGATGCACACCTTTGGAGGGCATAATTCAGTCCACGACAGGCACATAATCAAACATCTCATGAAACAATATTTACCCCTTTGAGTGATATTCTCTTATTATTTTATTCTTTTCATGAAGAAAAAATGTAGGTTACAGTCCAGCAAAGTTACTTCACTACTCTGATGCCCCCACCCCAAAAGGTTACTTCACTACTCTTTACTCAGAAAGTACTCATCTGACATGTATGGCAAGCTGCAGTCTTAAAAACTACTGGAAACAAACTGTTCACAGTCTCAAAGGATGACAGGCTAAATAAACAGGACTTTATACACATCACCTTCACGCGAAGATATTCTTGCCCAAGAAGATGAAATTGCAAATAAATTTTATGTGGTCTCATGTATTTCCTGAGAAAACAACAACCACAACAACAACACATTTATCTGACCCCCTAGACTGCTAACTGAACCTTTTCCATCAGGGCAAAACAACTCCCTCTTAAGAATGCAGGGAGCTGTGGTGGTACAAAGGTTTACCTGCTGACCAAAGGATGGGTGATTGGAACACAACAGCAATGGCTCCCCAGGATACAGGTGTGGGCACCTGCTTCTGAAAAGATGGCAATCTGAGAAACTCAATAAGGCAGCTTGACTCTGGCTTATAGGGCCTCTATGAATCGGTATCTAGTCAATGGCAATGACTCTACTAGGCTTATCAAGCAAGTTTTACTTGCTTCAAAACTCCCCCTACCCTAAACCAATCAACAAATTTTGCCTAACCCAAATCAGACCCTCTAATGTAAATATCTGCCTTTAACCAGATTCCCCAAATCTTACCCATGACCTGTATCTTTTGATACTTTCTGTAGTGGGCTTCTGTACTTCTAAAAGCAGTCAAGGGAAAGCTCAGAGGAAAATTCCATTATCGTTCAATTCTACATGTTCACAAGCTTCTTTTGAAATCTTCTACTTGGCTTTGCTTGATTCACAGTGCATTTTCTGGAAGTCAGCAGTTGATTTTACATTATCAACTCCTTGAGGGAAGACAGGGTGACAGGGTGTTGCAGTGGTTAAATGTCCGGCTGCCAACTGAAAGGTCAGTGATTTGAATCCACCAGTCCTGAGGGAGAAAGAGGTAGTAGTCTGCTTCTGTAAAGCTCATAGCCTTAGAAACCCTATGGGGAAGTTCTACTCTGTCTTTACAAGGTTGCTTGTTATAAGTCTGGTATGACTCAATGGAAATGGGTTGAACCCAAACCCCCACAAAACTTCTGCCAGTTGATTCTGATACATAGTGACCCTACATAGGTTTCCAAGGCTTTTGTATTTACAAAGAAACCCCTTTGAAATGGATCAGGGATGTGTGTGACCTAAGTAAGTGTGGTGCTTTCCACCCTAATCCTCACAGTACATTGATCCTATCAGATCTTTCTACCTCAGGGCTGGTGGGTTTGAACTAGCCCTGGTTAGCAGACCCATGCTTATCCCATAGTGCCACCAAGGCATAGAGCTTACTACTTATTCTTCCGGCTCCCTGACCACCTTCCGACTAATCAGATATTGGTGAGAGAGGGCAGTTTAGGTATAGGGAGAGGAAAAGTGTCTTGTGAATCCAAGAGGAGTCAGGGGCAGAGATGAATCCAGGTCACAGGAACTTAGTCCTGAGAGGCAGAACCTGTAATTTAGAAATCTTGAAGTTGGTTCAAACTTGCCCTTTCTGTAGGTTTGATCCACTCTGCACCTCCTTCCTCACACCTGTCTCATCCTCAGACGGCCTGACTTTAAATATGAAAAACATATTCAAGTCATCCTAATCCCTTTTATTCATTTATTTTTTTGGGGGGGGGGCATCACTGCCCTCTGGTGGTGGGAGTAGGAGGCCCAGCCTTTGTTCCTGTGAGCGGGAATTGAACCTCCATCCCAGTGGGCCGCAGTCCCGTGAACAACCACTCCGCCAACGCCAACGGGGCTCAGCCCCCCTAATCCCTTTTAAAGGTCAAGTTAGGCAGTGATCTTTGAAGTGTCTCTGCCTCACTCTATAAGGTGTGGGTAAGGGTGAGTAACGAACTGCATGTCTGGTTCTTATGAGGGGAAAATGCTGACCCTAAATGCCTTCTTAAACACAAATACTAGAATATCTGTTGCATTCAATATGCCAGAAGAGGTAAAACAAGCTTTCTTCTCAGCTAAGAAATCACCAACCTACCCTTCCCACAGTGCCTGAACCAGTGGATATGGGGATGATTCCTACACATGGCAACCCCACGTGCAGGGGTGGTGAGGGGGTGTGTCTACCCAGTAAGCAAAGTAAGCATGGGCTTACTTGTGCCTATTTACTAATCTGTAGTGAACAGACTCACATATTTTTCACCATAAGCATGGGCTTACTTGTGCTTACAGGATACTCAGACAACGACCACGTGCTAAAACAAGGTTTTCAAAGACTGACTTTTCCCAAGTAGGCTGCCAGTTCTTCTGAGTTGCTTCCAGCTGGACTCCAACCTCTGTCTTCCTCATCTAGACTTCAAATTGGCCCACTCTGCCTCTTGGTCTCGTTCACACCAGTCCCTCTCCTTCCTATCCTCCGGTCCATCAGCTTCTTGCTCTAGCTGAACCGCCACCCGTAGCTTCCGCTCCAGGAAGCCCTTCCACCGGACCGCGGGGAGAATTAACGACCTTCTCAGTGCTTCGTCTCTAAAGCGTTTGCCCTGTATTTCAGCTGTTACAGCCTTCCAGGCGCTCCATCGTGAGGGCCAGCCTTCCCGCTCCAGTTCCGGGAGGGAGGGCGAAGGTCCATTTCTTTCGGATGGCCATTGCCTTGCACGTAGTATTTGCTCAGTAAGCGCTCGCAAGTTGTTTGGTCACTTCGTGCTCCGGGCCGGGGCAGGAAGGGGCGCAGCGGGGACACAGCAGCTCGGCTTCCAGGCCAGCCCGCAGGCACAGCTCACCAGGGCAGAGGCGAGCAGCTCGCGCCCCATCGAGCCTCCCTGAGGCGCGCGGAGCCGAGTCACGGGCGTTGGAAATTCCGGCGCGTGCAGGCGCTCGGGGCCGCGGGGGCGGGGGAACCCGTGGAGTGAGCCTGTGACGTGACGGGGGCGTAACTCCCGGAGGCCCCGCCCTCTCTCGCGGGTCGGGGTTACATGGCGGCGACTGCGGCAAAGCGAGAACCTCGGAGACGCCGCTGCCGTCAGCACAGTCGGAGACCGGAGCCGATTCTGGGGGCTGACCGCAGGCCCCGCAGTCCCCCGATGAGTCGGAGAAGTCCGGTGAGTGTGTGTGTGTGTGTGTGTATGTGTGTGTGTGCGTGCGTGTAGGGAGCGGGCCGGCGGGGCGCCCCGGGAGGGCGCCGCGGCGGGCCCGGCGGCGGCGGCGGCAGAGCCGGCTCCCTCCTCCATTGTGTGTGACCCTCCGGCGGCCGCCGCTCAACAAAGGCGCTTTTGTTCCGTCTCCCGCCCGCCCCCAACCCGCCAGTCCGCCGGCTCGGGCCTGGCCGGCGCGTCCCCGAGCGGGGCGGCGGGCCGGGGTCCCCGCGTGGGGCGGGCGCGCCCCTCCCACCCGGCACGCCCCTCGCCGGCCGCGGGGCCCGGCGGCGTTGGTCCGCCCGTCGCTCCCAGGACCCGCACTGCCTGCTGCGGATCGGCCTCCCGCGCGGGGCGCCGCGAGTTCGAAGCCCAGGGCGGCGGCCGGGGAGGGGCGGCTCTGGGGCGCGGGAGGTGGCGCGGAGTCTCGCCTTCCTGGCATCCTGCCTTTCGAAGTGCTCCCGCGTCTCCTCCCCCATCCCACCGGGTGACTGGCCTCAGCTGACTCCTGCCGGGCAAAGTCTCCAGCGGACTCGGCGGGGTTGCGTAGCGCACCGCGGGCCGGGCTGGTCTCGGAGCCCGGAGCCCGGAGCCCTTCCTCCACCCAAGTTTTGAATCGAGCCCCAAGTGAAATACAGAAACTCGTCCGAGCCCTAATTCCCAACACTCGCCCTCCCCTTTCTGCTGCCGTGTCCCCCTGCGCTTTCTTCTGGGCATGGAGGGGTGATCGGTGGAAGTACCCACATGTAAACTTGCTGTGCTCACCAACGAGGGCCGCCTCACTTGACTGTATTTTTAGTTGCCTTGTGAGATGGTGTTGAAAAGTAAAGGTGTTTGGCCGCCTTTTGTTCCTTGGCTTCGTGAGACTCCCCCGATTCAGGTGTTAGGTGGGAGTTCTTTGAAGCAGGATCTTTTTTGATTTCCTTTCCCACTTGATTTTTTCTTTTGCTCTGCCTTTGGAAAAAGTCCAGTGAAGGGAACCGGCGGGGTGGAAATAGAAGCCTACTGTTTTAGAAGCAAAATTCGTGCTCTTTCTTTCAAAGCTAAAAATGCCCCTCCGTCAGACTCAGTTTTAGCATTAACTCTCTTAGGAGAACAAGACATGAGCAGGAAATAAGATGGGAGAGGGAACAGATCAGAGTAATAATCTGATTTTTGTAGTCTGAGGATTCCCTAAAAGCACCTATTGGACATATGCCCTCTTTTCAACATTGACAAATGAACGTCAGGGAAGTGGGACAGAAAGAATGACCCGACTGGACAATTGAATGTAAGGTCTGATGGGGCCTGGCCCTGGAAAGGGAACTGCTGCTTAGAACCATTAGATTTTAATTTCTGAAAAATAGTTTTGAGTTGGGTGGAAGAAATTCAATAAGTTGCTCAAATAAGTTGATGGATGTTTGCTGTGCGCCAAGGAATGTAAACATATTATGTATGTGTTGGTAACATTTCATCCCTAAGCATTGCCTGGGGAAACTTGTAAAATTGCTGATTGGTGTCCTGAATTCAGAATGTATGGTAATTGGCATCATCCAAGAAATATGCCAACTTTGAGCAGTGTATGTTTTCTCCCATGGTAGTGCTGTTTCCAGTGGCTAGCCCTGGAAAATGGAGACTTGTTTTTAAGAACTACCCTAGTACACGATGGCAGGCTGGATTTCAGGTATTTTTGTTCAGGAATGAAAAAAGGACCCTTTTTGTGGCTATTTTGTGTGCTTAAAAGGGTTTTGAGGAAGACTGAGGGTCATTGGGAATTACATACATTCTGATGAGAGGTGTCGGCATTACGTGTGTTGCAGCGCGTTTTGCATGAAGTCTGTTAAGCAGTCTGAGAATTCATAAACTGAGAACCTAGGGAGAGCTGCTGACTCAGGGTGTGATGCCGAGGGGAGGGTCAGGGAGGAGGGAGCGTAGAAGTGGTAAGTTTGGAACTGGGTGGTGATGACACACCCTGCCCACAGACTGCTACGTGGCCTTTATATATATATATATATATATATATACACACACACACACACACACTATATTTTTTAAAATGATAGGCTAAACCGTCCACATTATAATTCTCTCATCTTTTAAAAAATTTTCTAAAGAATAGTGGGTTTTCTAGAAAATGCAATATCTCAAATTTCTTTTAAGGAGTACTTTGTACACTGCATGTGTGCATCTTTGTTCTGAGTTGGCCTATGGCCCTACAGGTGGGATGGTGTGACATTTCTTCTTTAAATTTTTTTTTGTTTCTTGAGAGGAAAGATAAATTCACTTGCTGAAGTCAAATGTTTGCTACCAGCCATTTTTTGGCTACTTGTGAAAGAGATTTGTTGCAGATTATTTACAAAGGACAGATAGTGCAGACAGTCTCCAGATTAAGAGCGGAGGCCAATAACTCATCGTTTCTGTCTTTCCCTGTAAAGCCTATTATTTTTGTTTTGTTTTGGGGCATCACTGCCCTCTGGTGGTCATGGGAACTACTCAGCCTGGCTCCTGGAGAGCTGCTGCTGGGCTTGAACCGCCACGCCTGTGGGCTGCAGTCCCACACTTAACCACTATGCCACTGGGGCTCAGCCAAGCCTATTATTTCTAAATCTTTTTTTTTTGGAGGGGGGCATCACTGCCCTCTGGTGGCAGTGGGAGGCCCAGCCTTGCTCCTGGAGAGCTGCTGCTGGATTTGAACTGCCGGCCCTGTGGGCCGCAGTTCCGCACTCAACCACTATGCCACTGGGGCTCAGGCCCTGTAAATCCAATTATTAAAAAATTGTGGTACATGCAAGGGTTTGTAATACAAAACTGGGTGATACTTTGTAATGCACATTAAAACATTACAATATTTTAGTTTATTTGGAAATGTTTCTTGTGTGTATATAAAGGTACAGTACATACTATCAGACAAATAGTTGATTAACTGATGTTAGATACGAATTGTACCTGATTGTTACACTTAGATACAAATTCATTTTAAAGGCAGGTGTAAAGGACTGTGAATTCATCACCCAGGTACGGTGCCTCTATTATGGTAGTGCTAGATATTGACCTTATGCTCTCAGTGATTATGTAAAAGCTATCTTTATAATATCTAGAACTTAGCTGGCTTAAATAAGTGTTGGAAAGATGTTAATATTTAATCAGGTATAGCTCTGAACATTAATGTTTCGCTTTGATGGGATTATTAAAACATACCTAGTGCTTTATCATGTGACTTGTGAATTCTGTTTTAATAAATGTACCTGAAGTAGGTCATTATAGCTACCATTTTTCACCACTCTCATTTAAGATCAGCTGGCTGCTTCATAGATGACTTAAGTTCAAATTTTGTAACAAGATAGTATTTTGGCTCGCTTAAAAACAGCTGATCTTTAGTAGGTTGGCATAAAATATGATTGAGAATGGCAATGTTAAGGTGAAAAGGTAAAGAATATTGCTTCATTTTTTCTATATGTATTTATATATAGTATGTATAATATATGTATAATTTTCTCAGAATTTTTTCCTGTACAGTGATTTATATTGGTGTATTGTTAGTCCTTGGAGGTTGATGTTTTATCTGTGTGTTTTGCAGTTTATAAGAGTAATTTGGGCTGAGCCCCGGTGGCGTAAGTGGTTGAGTGCGGGACTGCAGCCCGCGGGCTTGGCGGTTCAAACAGCAGCGGCTCTCAGGAGCAGCTATGGGTAGCGCCCACAACCACCAGAGGCAGTGATGCCCGCCCGTCCCCCCCAAAAAAACAAAAAACAAACAAACAAAAACAGTAATTTGGGGGCTGAGCCCTGGTGGCGTAGTGGTTGTGTACGGGACTGCAGCCCACAGGGTTGGTGGTTCAAATCCAACAGCAGCTCTCCAGGAGCAAGGCTGGGCTTCCTACTCCCACGAGGGCAGTGATGCCCCCCCAAAAAACAAAACAAAACAAAAATTGAAATTAAGAGTAATTTGTAGATTTGTGAAAGTTTAGCTCAAATGCATTGAAAATTCTCAAAGCATTCATTGTTGACAAATAAGTTGAACAGGTATTTCCTGTGTTTGATTTTTTTTGTTGTCGTTTTAAGAACTTTTGTGTGTTTTAGAACTTAGTAACAGAACCAACTCTCTGAAACTGTCTCCTTTCTACCAGGTCTTGCCTTGTGAATGGTGAATCTCATCACCACTGCTATCATTTCCTTGTTTGCACTGCTCACTAGAAACTTGTGTTCCTTTAGACCAAATCCACTGCCAGTTCTGACTCAGGGACCCTGAATAGGGTTTTTGAGGCTGTCTGCTTTTACAGGAGCTGCCTCTTTCTCCCTCAGAGTGGCTGGTGGGTTTGAACCGCTTACCTTTTGGTTAGCAGCCCAATAGGAAGTGAGCACCTACACCCCAGAACTCTTCTGTTAAAATAGGAAGTGCCTTAAAAGAACATTCCCTGGGCATTGCTGGCTGCCCTTAGTCACCTCCCCCATCAGCAGTTTTCTTGGCTGTAATATAGTACTACGGCTTGTGAGTGGTGTGGGGACTTTTGGCAAGCTTTATTGTTCAGAGCCCTGACTGAAACTTTACAGAAAGAAATAATGTGGCTGTCCTTAATATGTTTTCCCCCCTGGGAGCTGCTGCTTCTGTGGATCTGAAGTTTGCAAGGTGACTGGGCCTAGACTCCGGGCTTGGGCTTGTTTTTTCCTTTCATGCTCTGCATTTTTGGAAAATGTAGTATACTCTCTGACAGAGTTTAAAATGTTGGCTTTTTGTAGATGTCAGCCTTTTAAATCCATTTCTAAAAGTTGTTCAAGGAGTGTTTTCTTATTCAGCAAATCACATTTTCCATCTTGCTCTTTGATTTATATCGTGTTTGTCCTCATTGGGAAAAAAGAGGTATCACACAAAAATCATTAGTTAGGGCCCTAGCATTGACTCCAGGGGGAGCCAGTGCCTACTGCAGCAGAATGTGCAGCCTGGGTGAGTTTCATGTTGTCTAACCGTGTTGTTGGCGACCCTGCATGTGTGGAGTAGAGTTGCTTCCTCAGAGGGTTCAAAGCTATGGTCTCGAAGGTGGATTGCGAGGTCTGTCTTCTGAGATGCCCCTGAGTGGCTTTGAACTGCCATAGCCTTTCACCCAAGCTTGACTCAGCTTTAGCATTTGTGCCACCACGGATCTGCGTCCAACCATCAAACTTTCAACTGTGAGTGTGAGAGGAGAGCTGTGGGACACAACTGGCCCCTGGTGCATCACTTGACAGCTAAGAAAACTGAGGCCCAGCAAAATCTACTGCCTTGGGACTTGAAGTGTGGTTCATGGACCAGCAATATAGCATCACTTGAGTTAAACGCTTGGCTATACAAACCACCTGCCAATTGTTGGGGGAGAGATGGAGTTGTCTATTCCTGTCAAGATTCCCAGTCTCAGAAACTTTATCAGGCTTGCTGTGAATTGGAATGGGCGGGTTTGAACTTGGTAGATTGGCAAAATCTCAGGCTCCTTCTCAGGCCTACTGAGTCACACTCTGCATTTTAACAAGATTCTCTAGTGTTTCAGACGCACATGCAGAATGAGCAGCACTGTTAGCTGCTTGATGACTGATTTATTGGAAAGCCCAGGTTTCTGATGGACTCTTTCTTCTGGCCTTACTGGAGAAGTCAAGTGAAACATTGAGGGTTCAGTTAGCACTGTCCAGTAAAACTTTAAAAGACCCCTGGTGGGAGAGGGGCTAAAGTGCTTACCAGTGACCGATCCAAGTCCAGCAGCCACTGCACAGAAGAAAGTGGTGGCAGTCTGTTTTAGGGGTGTGACATGGGACAGCAGTCTTCTGCCCTGCAGGGTTGCTAAGGAGCCCAGGTGGCGAAGTGGTTTCCTGTTGAGCTGCAGATCCCAAGGTCATCAGTGTGGATGCCTCTGGCCATTGGAAGAAAATGAAGCTTTTTCCTTCCAAAAGAGCACCAGCCTCGGAAACCTACAGGGACACCTTTACTCTGCCTTCTAGAATCGACTAGATGTGAGGTAGAATTGACTAGATGGCAGCTCAGTTTGGTTTGGTTGGAACAGAACTTTCCTGTGATGATGGTGTGTTAAGTAAGATAACCATTACGTGTGACTGACCATTGAGCCCTTGACAAGGAGCTAGTGCAACTCTGGAACTGAAGTCTTGAGTTAATATATGTTCAACCAGCTGCATAGCCAGTGGTCCATATAGGCTAGCTTCCCCTCCTCATACCCCACTTCATGAACTCTGCAAATTTATTCACAGAGGAGACCCCTCTTTACAAATGGGAAGGGTTGTAGGCTTTGTAGTTTTTTTTCTTTTAATGTTAATAGATTGCTAACTCCAAAATTTTTTTTAATCCACTTATTGGGATGGGTTTAGGTAATTTTAATAGCTTTGATAAAAAATAGGCACTTTTAAATTTAACAGAATAAATTCAGAGAGCTGGAAACACTTTTGCCTTGTCATCAAAAGCATTCTCCCGCAAGGCGACATTGTTTTGAAGGAGGTGTCCCAGCTCTGTGGATGTCCACTTATGTTGCCTCTGAGGGGCTCTGCAGGTGGTAGTGGGTCGACCCAGGCCGATCTGATGCTATTGATGAGAAAGGGTGCCTCAACTCATTTTGCCCCAGCTCTAAAACACCCGGTTACAATCCTGTTTGTTGACCTTTCATTTGCCCCTTGTTCCTAACCCCTTTTTGCATGGTTTATTAGAGAAGGAGGCATTCTTGCTTCTTTGAGTTCTTAAAAGAATGTTCAGTTTAGAGACAATTTAATTCTAAATAAACAGTCCTCATTTCCTGTTGCATTTCGCTCCAGCCCATTCCTTTCTTCTTGTTGTCAGACTGGGAGTGATGTTGAGTAGCCTTGAGTTGCATGGCCTGGGGTGTCATTTCAGGATGAACAATTGGGAGACTGTCTTCAAGTGTTATTTTCCTCCTATGTCCAGAGAGCACTTTGGTGGTGGTTCTAATGTATTGCCAACTTAGTTCAATGTAAGAGCTCATCTAAATGGGAAGAAGGTACATATCCCCAGTGTCTTAACAATGATAGTTTCCTTTGGATTCAAAAATGTTTAAATACCTAGTATTTCAAGTTTTCTTTTGTTATTTCTTAGGCCCGAGTGGATGCCTTTTGCCTTTGGCTTGGTACCTCCAGCTTTGTTGGCACTGGTCAGATTGATAATGGCCATCTCTCAAGTTGCTTCCAGGTGTGGAAGCATCGAGTGGTTCATTATCTCCTACCTTATGCAGTTGGAAAGATCCTAACCTTAGGGGGTGTCACACTGGCCTGGGTCCAGGTCTTGGTTGATCCATTTGCGAGACTTGACTTCTTAGAAGAACATGAATGCTTTTGTTTGTACAATGAAATTCTTAGAGTTGTGGTTAGGAGTAAAAGAAAGTGCCTGGCACAGTATGGCTACCCAGTAACTCAGCGTCACCTTCCCTCTCTCTTCTGTTTGGCTTTCATGCCTGCTGTATGTGTGTGTTTAAGTTTCCATCCAGGCTTGAACAGACAATTTGGTGTTGTTTTATTGGTGCCCACCAGTCACTGTCACACCGTGGGTGCCTTGCTGTGCGATGCTGTGCCACTTGCCAATGTTCCACGTGTGCTGCCTTCTTTTGACACCTGATCCACTCATCACCTTGCTTGCATCCCAAGTTTTCCATTCTGTTGGATCGTCTTCATTAGTCTACAACTGCTCTAAAACTGGACTCCAATATGGTGGCCATAGGGCGCTATTTAAATAAAAATGAGCTTACAAATCCAGTTTTCCAGTGTAATAGCTATTTCTCAGTTGTCCAGTAATCATCTGGGGCTAGTGTCTGTTGGACAGTTCATCTCTCTCTGAACTGCAACGTCTCTATCACCGCACTGCTGGGAAGTAAGTGCTGCTCTAGAGGCTCCCTTCTTCAGAAAACAAGGCATCTTCCCTGGTCTGCATTCTCATAACTGTTTTCTTTCCCAAGTGAACTTTCCAGAGTGTTCTGTGGGTGTTCTTTCCATTCCCCTGATGAGTGTCGGTTTATGCCAGACCACCATCGTGCCTCTGAAACAGCTCTCGGCAAGCTGGTCGTTGGCTTCCAGTGCTTGTGAGCATTCATTGTCTTTGCATATCCACCTGCTTTTCTTGGCGTTTGAGACCCATATTTTCTTTTCCTACTTCACAGTTTGCCATTTTTGTTCATAGATGTAGGAGGTCGTAAGTTGGCCTGCTAACTGGAAGGTCGCTTCTCCTAGCCATTCGTAGGGTGAAGGATGAAGCTGTTTCTTCCTGTGAAGATTTACAACCTCAGGAGTGGCTCTACCCTATACTTACAGAGCTAAGAATCTATTTGAAGCAGTGGCTTTTAGAGGTTTTGTTTTTGTGTTTGATACAGCTATAGTAATCAAAGCTGCCTGGTTCTAATTTAACAATTGATAGGTTAATGGAATAGAATTGAAAGTCCATAAATAGTTTAAGTCTTTGGTCAACAGACTTTTGACAAGGATATTAATGTTCTAAGTCCATTCAATAGGGGAAGAAGAGTTCTTCATTAAGTAATGTTGGGAACAATTGGATCTCTGTATCCAGAACCATAAATAGGATGCATGCTTCACCATACATAAAAATATTCAAAGCTGATTAATGACCTAACTGCAAACTAAAACCTCGAATTCTTAGAAGAACAAGCAAGGTAATGCTATCAGGCCTAGCTTTCAGCAATGGACTAAAAACATAAAAGAAAAAAGGTGGGTGGGGAGCTTCAAAACTAAGAACACACACACACAACTCTTTGTGTTTTTTTTTTTTGTGGGGGGAGGGCATCACTGTCCTCTGGTGGTGGGAGTAGGAGGCCCAGCCTTTGCTCCTGTGGAGCCGCTGCTGGAATTGAACCTCCATCCCAGTGGGCCGCAATCCCATGTCACAACCACTACGCCACCAGGGCTCAGCCTGACTCTTTTGCTCATCAAAAGACTATAAAAAAAACGAAAGCACACTACCCATTGAGAGACTATCTCTAGAAAGCAATATCTGACAAGAGTGTAACAACCAAAAAATATGTAAATTTGTGGCAACTTAACAACAAAAGTACTTATCTAATTATAAAATGGGCAAAAGACTTGAATATACAGTTCTCCGAAGAGGACATTCAAGTGGCCACCAGCCACATGTTGCTCGGTGTCCAGACAAGAGAGAGAGGCAAATCAAAAGCACACACAGTGAGATGACATTTCACACCCTTCCAGATTAAAACAAGCCAAAATACCTTGTTGATGAGGATGTGATGTAATTCAAAACTTTTATCCATTGCTGGTGGGAATGTAAATGGTACAGCCTTTGGGTGATTTCTAACAAAACTATAATTTGATCTAGCAATTCCTCCTCTTGGTGTATACTCAAAAGACTTGGAAGCAGACCCAGAAAGAGACTGATACACTTGAAACAGTTTCCATTGCAGCACTATTCACTGTCGTCAGGAGTTGGGACCAACCTAAATGCCCATCAACAAATGAGTGGATAAACAAACCTGGCTATATATACTTGCAGAGAAATACTGCTCAGCCAGTAGGAGAAATGAAACCCTGATACATCCTTACAGTATGGACAGGGCTTGAGGACATTATGCTGAGCTAATTAAATAAATCCATCACAAAAAAGACAAATACTGTGTGACCTCAATTGCAGAGGAAAACAAGCAAGAGACCCAAGTTTATTCATGGTTGCTAGGGGTTGGAGGAGGAGCCCTGGTAGCTTAGTGGACTAAGAGTTAGATGCTGACCTGAGGTCAGAATTGCAAAATTACCTTTCTCTGTGGGTGAAAGGTGTTGCTTTCTAATCTTACAAAGAGTTACAGTCTTGGAAACCCACGGGAGCTGTTCCACCTTGTCCTGTAGGGTCACTAAGTGTCAACTGAATTGATGGCAGTGAGTCGGGTTTGATAGAATGACTGAGCAATTAGTAAAAGGGTGGAGGAGGAGTTCTGATCTTTAAACTGACAGCTTGACTAAAGTTATTTCACTTTGATGGGTGCACTGTTTACTGGGGGAGGAGCGGGCAAGAGGGAGGAGGGAATAAGGTCATAGGCATAGAGAAGGATAATCACCTAACTAGATTTTTCTCTCACATCCTCTGTGGTAGTGATTAGGAGTGCATTGTTTTTCTCGTTGGCATTGTGGGAAGACACCACACGAGGATCTGAATCCCAACCTGAACACTCAGCAGATTTATGATCAAGGGCAATACAGTGAATTACCTGCCAATTATCAACAACCTGGGGGACGAGCCCCCGGAGCATTCTCCATACTGTGGGCAGTACTGTGTACATTGTAGGATGAGGCACTCCTGGAGATGGTTGCCTGGGAAGGAAGGTAACAGAGCTAAGATCTGCAGCATTTCTCTCTGCTTCTGGATCCATTGTGGGATTGCCTTTCTCTACTCCCTTGAAAGAGGTGTGGCCATATGATTTGCTTTGGTCTGTGAGTTGTGCAAACTCGTTTTGGGATGGAAGTTTTGGGGACCAGTGAGATAGTGCCACTTCCTCTTTCCCTTTTTCATAATGTGTCAATGAGTAGGGAAGGTTGCAGCTTCAATAGCATGATGACAGCTGTATTGAACATGTAGCATGAGCAAGACTTCAGACTTTGCTCTGAGGTTAAATTACACTCGAGGTTTTGGAGTGCTTGTAATCATAGCAATAACTTAACCTAACTGCTACAAAAGTGTAATTTAATTTCCGTCTGGTTGGAAAGATGTTGCCACTCAGCGTCTGACTGGGTCTTTGCTGTAGTGTTCCCTTGTGTGCTTTAGGTAGGATTGAGGGCTTGGGCTGGAGGGACTAGCAAACGGATGGAAAGTTGCTATTGTGTTCAAGTCTCTGACTACAAACTTGCATTTGTTTACTGTCTAGTGTCCCTCAGTTTACATCTGTCCATCCGTGTCCATCTCTCTCATCCAGGCACACCATCAGAACCGCTTTAAAACCAAACCCAAGAGTAAAACCAAACAAGAGTAAGACTTGTTTTCTGCCTTCATAGATCATAAACGGTAGAATTGGAAGGGTTTTTAGACATTCTGTGACAACTAGTTTATCTGATCTGTGTGGTTTTGGACACACCTTATATTAAGTGCCATCAAGGAATGAGCAACAACATAACATAATAGCATTTTTCAAATAATAGCTTTTAAAAATTTATTTTTCAAATAATAACTTTTAAAATTAGTTGAGGACAAATAAAGAACCCCAATGTTCAATGTGCTTTAGTAGAAAACCTTTGCCATTAAGTATATTTAGACAAAAGGATACAGGATTTAAGAGCAGAAGTTTGGGATAGAGAAGGAGTTGTGTTTTGTTTTTCAAGTTGGTTATTTGGTTATATGCTTGTAATCACTTGGTCTTTGTTCAAGTTTGGAAGTTTTATATCTGTAGCTAAGAGTAAGTTATGGATCCATCCCAGACTAAACTACTCTGGTGTTTTAAGAATCCTTTTCCCCCAGATCCCCAAGGTCATTCACTTAGGCATTCTTAGTTTGCACTGTCCCCTTCCCCCCACAGGCCCACCTCCTGCAAGGCTTCCTTATCCAGCATAGGAGGAAGGGCTCAGCTGAGCATCCATGTGAGCAAGCAGCTAAACTGAAACCCTGATGAGAGCCTGAGACATGATCATAGGGACTGGTGAATGTGTTGTAACAACATCTGTCTCTGTCAAAGTGAGGAGACAGCCCTAGGTGGACATTAGGAGACCTGGGCCTTTCTCATCTCTTGTCTTTTGGCTGAGGCAATGTGTGGCTAACTGGATTCCAGTTAATTCTGAATACTAACTTGATTCTGGAAAAGAATGGACTAGGCCAGAGTGGCTGGACCATGGGGGTCCGGGTTGGGTGGGGTGCTGTCAGGAAGTGAGCAGGCAGACTGGCAATGAGCAGCAGATGGTGAAAGAGGAAACCAGAAAAGTAACTTTAAGACCCTCACCTCCAACTTGCTTTGCACATCCAGACTTCCTCTCTTAGTCCAAATTATGGTATTTGAGGGTAGGAAGGAAAAGAAAGAAAGACCTAGTTTCTATAGCATGGGGAGATTTGACAGATGAAGGTACTCTGATTTTCCCACTTTAAAAAAAATTTTTTTTTTGTTTTTTTGGTGGGGGCATCACTGCCTCTGGTAGTTATGGGAGCTACCCAGCGCTGCTCCTGAGAGCCGCAGCTGGATTTGAACCGCCAAGTCCACGGGCCACCGTCCCGCACTCAACCACTTACGCCACTGGGGCTCAGACCCCACATGTTTTTTTTTTGGTCTATTGTTCGGTGTGGGGCCAGGAGATGGTGGCTGTCCAGGAGGGTGTGGACTCCACTTCCTGTAATGGCAGATCACTGAAGGAAGGTGGGAGGCAAAGCATAAAGCCAATTTCATTCTTCTAAAATATCTCCTTGCTTTTATTTCATTCACCAAATTGTTAAGAATATGGTATGGACCCAGTTAATTCAAACGAACTAACATTCTTCAAGCAACACAGAATTTGTACAGTGTGGCTAAGAATGGGTGGTATTTATTTTGGGGTAGAGAAATTGGAAGGGAACAGGAGGAAGGAGTAATTTAAATCAATGTCTTAGATTTCATTTTCCTCCTTTGAAGAGTGTAAAAAGTTCTAAAGACATAGGGATTGCTAGTTTATGAGCTGAGTCTAACGCTTGAACCATGAAGATGATGGAGAATAGTGTACATGGCACATTGGTACATAGAGGTTATTGGCATGGCTGGCTGGTGCTCTTTGTGGGCATCACTGCCCCCTGGTGGGAGTGGGAGGCCCAGCCTTGCTCCTGGAGAGCTGCTGCTGGATTTGAACCACCAACCCTGTGGGCCGCAGGCCCTGCACACAACCACTACGCCACCAGGGCTCAGCCCTGGCTGGTGCTCTTTGGGCTCCATTGAGCCTTACCTTCGTAGTTCTCATTTCATGAAAGGTGTAGGTGGTTGGAGAGATCAAGATTTGCATTGTAAATAAATGTTCTAAAGACCAAGGTGATCATGGTGAAACCTCTCTTCTCTAAGATCACTAAGAGTATGCCTGCGAAACCTCAGCCTTTGAAGGGCTGTCACAGAAACCTGTATCCTGATGTTCCTGGTGGAGACTCCACCAGGGCGAGGCCTAAGCTGGTTTTTTGTTCAGCTTTTTATCCCAGTTAGTTTCTGTGTAGTCTATTCTGGCAGCCCCGAGTGAAATCACTTAAAACTGTGCTTCATGAGGTTTTCAAGGCTGTGTGACTTCCTGGAAGCAGACTGCCAGGCCTGTATTCTGAGGTGCTTCTGGAGGTTCAAACCACCAGCCTCAGCTAGTAGTTGAGCACAGTCTGAAGCATCCTGGGCCTCCCTAAGGCCAAGTCCAGCCCTCTGCCATCAAGTTGATTCTGAACCTATGCAAGCACCTGCCTAGTATACAGTAGTTAATTAGCAAATGAATGCTGAGTGAAGCCCAGCTTCACTGCAAGCCTTTGTGGTACAGAAAGATAGTAACTCAGAAAATGAACTGCCAACTGCCATGGAGTAGAGGCTGACTGGAAACCAGCCTGTGGGACAGGTAGAACTGTCCCTGTGGGTGTCAGAGACTGTTACTCTTGACGGTTTTGAGTTTTGAGTAAAAACGCTTCTCTTAGTCCCCAAGTCACTGTGTAAAATAGACTTGGTTTCCTTGGTTGAAAAGGTGCTCCATCAGTTTTTGGCATAATGAAAATTGTAGGAGTCAGAGAAGTAAGACAAAATCAGTGTGCAGCCATTGAAATTGTAACTAAAAAAAATATCAACTGTAAAACTTTGGATTTTGTCTTTATCCAGATTTTTAAATTGGTTGCCATTTTGTGGATATATACTACCTTCTTTCTGTAGAATGATCTATTTCTGGAAAGAGTCAGGCTTTTGATATACTGTATATATTTGTGTATAAGCCGTTTTTCAGCACATTTTTAATGCAATTCTTGTGGTAAACTTAGGTGCCTTGGCTGATACTGGGGTTGGCTTATACTCATATATACTGTAGTCTTCATCTGAGTGCATAAGGAGGCCTCTGCAGACACTGAGCACCTTTTGGTTTTGCCCACTCGCCAGCCCCATGGACCAACTATTCAAATTTCTGGTTGAGGCTGTCATCCTTGATTGTTCCAGGTTTCTGATGCTTCTTGTTCTCACAAAAATGTATTGTGGCAGGTGTGGAAGGAGGAGCTGAGCTGGGCCCTAGTGCCTGCTACCTATAATGAATCATATTCCGTGCTGGTCCCTCTGTTGGGATTGCTTCCCTCCTCCTAGTATCCTGCTGGCCCACACATTCCATTCCCTCTTTTTGTAGAGCTTTGTTCCAGTACCACTTGATCAGGCAGGTTTTCCCTAACATCCCTGCTTATTCCAGCCTTATCCTCTAGCATTTCTTCCCACGGCACTTGTATTCTGACAGCTGCTTATCTTGCTTGTTTGTTTGCTGGTCTTTCCTCCCCTATGAGCTCTGTAGCCAGATACCTGATGTACGTGTAGCTAGTTATATGTTTGTCGAATGAATGACGATGGTACTGCTATTTTATATGAATAAGAACCATTTGAAATATGTCTGTGGTCATATATTATAAATTGATATAGTGTAAATTACACTATTAACTTTAATATTCACCATTCAAATTAATATAACCTACTTAATCTTTTGTTGAATGTTTAAGTAGTTTCTACATTTTTGCCATTACAAAAAACAAAACCTACACTCCCCATCCCAACATTTTTCTGTTTTCCTATGTGCCTCTGCAAATATTACATAACAAATTTTTAAAAAAATGTTTTTCTGATCTGAGATGTTAATTTTGTGATGTAATTTGATTTTGTTACCAGTCTACTTAAACACCTTTTCATAGATTTGTTCACGATTCAAGTTCACTCTTATAAATTTAGGAGCTTGCCTTACAAATTTGTACTGGTTTTATTCACTATATATTGATGAGCCGAAAACCAATCTCAAACCCACTTGCCTTCAAGTGATTCTAACTCATAGCTTGACTCTACAAAGGGTTGTTGAGCTGGCCAGTCTTTATGGGAGCAGCCAGACACCTCTTTCTAGCCGGGAGCAGCTGGTTGGTAGGTGTGAACTCTGACCATGCCTTTGGTAGCCCAATGCTTAGCCCATGCACCGCCAAACCCATACTCCAAACTTGCTGCCATCGAGTCGATGCAGGCGCCTCCTCGGCTTCACAGCTATCCTGGAGAGCAGAGTAGACCTCTTCTTGTGAGTCTCCAAGACTGCAACTGTTTACAGGAGTAGAAAGAGCCTGTCTTTCTCATGTGGAGCAGGCTGGAGGTTTAGAACTGCAGACCTTGTGGATCACAGCCTGGGTCATAGCACATCGCCTAATCACTATGCCACCAGGCCCTACCAGGACACCTTCATTAATATTTATTAGTCAAGGCTGAGCCCCGGTGGCATAAGTGGTTGAGTGCGGGACTGCAGCCTGTGGGCTTGGCGGTTCAAATCCAGCAGTGGCTCTCAGGAGCAGCACTGGGTAGTGCCCACAACCAGCAGAGGCAGTCATGCCCAAAACAACAAAACAAAACAAAAAAAACAACAAAAAAATTTATTAGTCAAAACTCACTATTCTTGTTAAGAAGCAACTCACATATGTTCATGAAGGCTCTAAACCTAACTTTACTATTAGATATTTTTAGGCTCACTAAATTGTATCTTCTATTAAACACCAACTAATATTTTTTGGTTTGTATACACACACACACACACACACACACACACACACAGAATTCTTAATAGGAACCTCTTCCACCCTGGTTTGGTTTTTTAGAATTTTTTATGATTGGGATAAGTTCACATCAAATAATAAATAGTTCAGTCATATTAAGAAGTGCTGTACCGTTATCACAATTTTAGAACATTCTTTTTTTGGGGGGGCAACATTTCTTTCTCATACTTGTTAGCCCCTCGTTTCCCCTAATCTCCCCTGTCATGTCCCTAGGTAATTATTAATCCAGTTACTGACTATAGATTTACCCATCCTGGGTTTCATATGCCAAAGAAACATACAAACAAAACCAAGCCCTAACAAAGAGAAAAACTTCAATTGAAAAGAAAGCATAAAATATTAAGAAGTAGAACAAATTGAAAGGGGGATCAAATAACAAGGTGTTACCTTTTAGCCTACCTGTGTCTGTCAGAGTCGACTTTCATGGTGTTCTTTATTGGGACTATGGGTGAGGCTATACACACAAACACACACAAAATTCATTTTTTGGGGGGGGGCATCACTGCCCTTAGGTGGTGGGAGTAGGAGGCCCAGCCTTTGCTCCGTGGAGCTGGAATCGAACCTCCATCCCAGTGGGCCACAGTCCCGCGCACAACCACTACGCCACCGGGGCTCAGCATCTTTACTGGATTTTTTGACAGGTAAAATATTTCTCCAAAAGAACATACATAATAAGTCAGCCAGGGCGGTTGTTAATTTGTTAAAGAACATGCTTATTTATTAATTAAGCATCTCTGTCAGTTGGATACCCGCTGAGAAAAAGATGAGAAACTATTTGCTCCCCGAAAGGTTGACAATCAGAAACCCTAGAGGATCACTTTCGATTGAAGTTAACTTGATGGCTGTGGGTGGACTAAGTTTAAATAATATGCCAGTAGTTATTACCCAAAGCCTACTTGTTGACATTTGCCTTTTATTGTGATTAATAACTTGCATTCGTGGCATCTTCTAGGGTTGAAGAGAAGTGTACTTTTCCTGCCATGTTGACTCGGTTTCTTCTTCTCATCCCTTAGGTGGTATCGGAGTAAGATGGACGGTAGCTTTGATTGTGATTGTGGTGAGCTGGAGCCACCTGATCACTAACAAAAGACATCTGTTCACCAATAGCAGCCAGGTCTTCCTGTTGAGACACAAGCCACGAAGGAAGAAGAGAAGCAGAAACAGAAACAGTGCTCCCGGCACCTCAGAAAGATGCTGCTCAGGACCAGCCCAACACTGAATGTATCTGCACTGTGAGGAGATGTTCCTAGACGCCTGTTGTGTGCATATTTATTCACATTTTTGTTAAAGCGTTTAGCACCGTAAATCTGAGTGCATACTATGTCATTTCATTCCGATTGAGTTTCTTGAGTGTTTCTTTTAAAATGTCTGCAGAGTTGCTGCCTCTTTCTTGAACTATGAGTACTGCAATCTTTTTAGTTCTCAGTATGAGTAGAGCCTTTTGAGCTTTAATTCTAAGGGGAACTCAACAGGCCTGGTTGGCATATGCAATGAACATCAAGAAACCATCTTGCTGTGGAAGCAAAATTATTTTTCTTCTCCCCTTTTGAGAGATCTTTCCTTTTGATGCCAGTTTTCTTCCGTGTTTACACAAGTTTAACAGTCGGAAAGGAAAAGGCAAGAATAGGGATTTCAAAATGGCTGAGAAATTTGAAAGTCTCATGAACATTCATGGTTTTGATCTGGGCTCTAGGTACATGGACTTAAAACCATTGGGTTGTGGAGGCAATGGCTTGGTTTTTTGTGCTGTAGACAATGACTGTGACAAAAGAGTAGCCATCAAGAAAATTGTCCTTACTGATCCCCAGAGTGTCAAACACGCTCTACGTGAAATCAAAATTATTAGAAGACTAGACCATGATAACATTGTGAAAGTGTTTGAAATTCTTGGGCCCAGTGGAAGCCAGTTAACAGATGATGTGGGCTCTCTTACGGAACTGAGCAGTGTGTACATTGTTCAGGAGTACATGGAGACTGACTTGGCGAATGTGCTGGGGCAGGGTCCTTTATTGGAAGAGCATGCCAGGCTTTTCATGTATCAGCTGCTACGTGGGCTCAAGTACATTCACTCTGCAAATGTACTGCACAGAGATCTCAAACCAGCTAATCTTTTCATTAATACTGAAGACTTGGTGCTGAAGATAGGTGACTTTGGCCTTGCACGGATCATGGATCCCCATTATTCACACAAGGTAAGTGTGAAACTAGTTAAGACAGGCCTTAAAACCGATAGACATTGCCAACCATTTAGACACTTGTTTGTCTGTTGTATATGGCGGCAGGATACTTTTAGTCAGTTGTATTAAACATTGCTGGTTGATAGAGAGCTATCCTTTCACAATCTCTTTGTGTTTGAAACTAAAGTGGAGTGGTATCCTAACTAAATACAAATTCCCAAAGGTGGTGTATGGGTTTAAAAGTGAGATATATTTTATCCGGTTGAGATATGTGTGGTCCTACCAGAAGGTAGATTTTCTCTCTCTCCTGTTTAATTATGCCTTATTTAAGTAAACCTAATTTAATTTGAAAGACGCCCCAGAGGGCGTTTGGCTACTAACCACAAAGTCTTCAGTTTGAACCCACCAATTGCTCATGGGGAAAAGATGAGGCTTTCATCTCCCATCAAGATTTACAGCCTTGGAAGCCCACAGTAGCCACTCGACTCTGTCCTGTAGGTTCACTAAGAGTCAGAATTCATTCCATGGCAGTGAGTTTTGAGCTATTTGTTTTTCAGTTTGACATCCAAATTGCTATAAAAATAAAGTAGTAAGAGTGGCTAAAAGGAGTCATGGCATATAAAATGTACACACGTGTAGCTGCTTCGCTTGTAGTGAGCCCTATCAGCTCTACTTGCTGGTCTTCCTGTGCTGGTGCTTGCTGTTGAGTTGATTTGGACTCATGGCTGCTCCGCATGTTACAAAGTTATCCGCTCTTGAGGCTTTCTTGACTGCAGACCCAATTCAGCACACACACAAATAGCCCCCAATTCATTTTTTGCCAACCTTTGTCTTACTGTATGTTGCCTTTAATGGCAACACCTCTCCCATGGTTTTGCCTGATGTACTAGGCCCACCAGTGTGTAGGTTAGCAGTCAGTCCTGAGCCATTTGGATGACTGTAGGGAACACAGCATCAGTCCAAAACAAGCAAATCAGTAAAACATCGCTTCTATATGAATCATCTCACTTTAAGTTTGTCAAAGTATTAAAATGGATTGATTAGAGCATGAGATAGCCAGTCAAACCAGCTGGTTTGTCAGGGAGGAGGTTGGCATTAGTTTATAAATGGATAGTACTCTTCTCCCCAGGACCTGCTCCAAGATATGCTTGTGGGACTGAGCACTGGTGGCGTAGTGGTTGTGTGCGGGACTGCCGCCCACTGGGACAGAGGTTCAATTCTAGCAGTGGGGCTGGGCCTCCTACTCCCACCACTGGAGAGCAGTGATACGCCCACCCCACCCCCCCCAAAAAAAAAAAGATTTGCTTCTGATGTGTTTTGAATGTGTGACCCAGGGTTAGCACGAAATTCTTATGCTTCTTGGTCAGTAGACTTCATGAGACTTGTTGTATGTAATCATATAGCTTAGGGAAAGGTTAACTGCATGTAGCCTCAAAAAATGTACGAGTTTTGAATACAGGCTTTAGAAATCAATTGTATTGTTGTGGGATTTCATAATCCTACATAAAGAATTCTTTAATAAATCACCTTGTGTACTGTTCTTTTGGAAGATTGAAGTATTTTTTGGTTTCTCTTTTTAGGGTCATCTTTCTGAAGGATTGGTTACTAAATGGTACAGATCTCCACGTCTTTTACTGTCGCCCAATAATTACACTAAAGCCATTGACATGTGGGCTGCAGGCTGCATCTTTGCTGAAATGCTGACTGGGAAAACCCTCTTTGCAGGTTGGAAAAAAAAACCAAATCATGATATGAGGGGAAACAAAGTTCCAAGTATTTTTTCATGTTTCTATGAAGTAAGAGCTATATAAAGTTTAGAATAATGGAATGTGAACATGAAAACAGTATTTGACTTTGAAAAAATGGTCAGGCTTAATCAGAGATTTATTGGTTGTGTCATTTAATATAGTCTGAATTCTGTTTATGTACACCATCTTCTATTCATAGATGCGATTTCCTGTTTGGGGGATTCCCAGTGTTTGTGGGTTGTTAGGCTAGATTCCATGCTGCTGTGAGGGTTAGTCACTTCCTGGGAGGATTTTTTTTACTGTGGAAAAGCTGACACTTCTCTCTTGACCATTCCTCATCACCCCTGTTGAACACATTGCCACTTCCTCTTGTCCAACTGCTGTGGTGGCCTTTCAGGACAGCTCCATAGGGCTTCCTAGCTCTGATCTTGGTCAGAGACGAACTCACCAGGCTCAATCTGTTGTGGAGCCCCCCTTGTAGAGCCCCCCGGTGTTGTTGTTGTTGTTGCTGTTGTTGGTGTGTGTGTGTGTGTGTGTGTGTGTGTGTGTGTGTGTGTGTGTGTGTGTCAGGGGCAGGTCCCCCAGCAATTAGCCTGAAGGTTTGCAGCTGATCACAAATCCCTCGCTCCACCCACACCTGTATCCTATCTATGGTGACCTCAGAACCTGAAAAAAAAACCGCTTAAATTCTGATGAAGCCCCTTAGCTTGTGGTGCAACATCTCACCCAAGGTCATTAGCACTTTTTGCTTCCTTCACATTTATGCCGATGGCCCACTTTTAGTCACTGGTGGTGTGGCATGTGGCTGAGACTTTTCCCTTGTGCATGGCCAGATTGCCCTAGCACCATGTTGAAAAAGACTCTACTGGTTTTTTAACACAACTAACTTTCTAGGTATTTTGCCCAACTGCCCGGCCCCTTGGGAGGTCTTCTTGAAAGCACAATATGCTAATTGTTTTATTATAGAAGCTTTTTTGTTTTTTGAGAAATAGTGTGTCAGCACTTAGGGAAATATCTACTGATGGTAAGTTGGCAGAGACATGGAAGGCAAGTGGTTTTGTTTTTTTTTTTTGGCATGAAAATAACATTTTTTTCCCCATTGAATTCTGCCAGCACCTTGTAATATCCAGAGGGTTGCTCTGAGCCCCCTCTGATGGCAGTGAGTTTGGCTTGGGTGTTAGTCATCACCAAAAGGGCACTCGGCTTTATTCTCCATATTAGAAGTCAGTTACTAAGTACACCTCACGTTCAAGGAATTCCATTGTGTTCTGAAGGTAGAAATACCAAAGAGTTTGTGGATGTGTTATAAAACCACCACAATAATGAGTAACAATCAGAGACGAAAGAGAACAGAGGGAAGTGTATATGCCTTAAAATCATTAGATGATAACCAAAAGTCACATGAGTGGGGCAGAAATCCACTTGGTGCATTCAGATTGTATTCACCTGTAGCAGTAGAAAGACTCAGAAAGGCATGACCCGAAGGTAACATTTGAATGTTAAATCTGTGTGAACTTTAATTAGCAAGAATTGATTTTGAACTGGTGGAAAGATTCAAGCTGTAGTTGTCTTCTTGCTACTAAATGCTTTATTTATTGGTAAGGTGGTAAGACTCTTTTAAAAAGCGGTGTGAAGGGAGACCTAGGTATGCCATTCTTAGTTAAAAGCCTCATCTGAGGGGAGCATTAACCACCAGGGACTAAGCCTTCTTGGGAAATCTGTGGAGTTCTGTGTTTGCAAAAGTGCCCTTGACCAGTGGTCGGCAAAGTGCAGCTCTAGAGCCATGGATGGCTCTTTCAGTGTGAGCGTACGGCTTTGTAGGAACATTGAAAACATTTGAAGGTTATTATTTCAGGTCACACTGATTTCATTTGTTTGGAAAAACTTATTTTTTTGTTTTCGTTTTCTTTTGGAGGGGTGGTGGGAGGATTGGAAAAACTTATTTAAGGCTCTTGAGTGATTTTTATTTTCCTTATTAAAAAATTTTGGGGGGGGGCATCACTGTCCATAGGAGGCCCAGCCTTTGCTCCTGTAGAGCTGCTGCTGGTATTGAATCTCCATCCCAGTAGGCCGCAGTCCCACGCACAACCACTATGCCACCGGGGCTCAGCGCCCCCAAATTTAATCATTTTATTAGGGCCTCATACATCGCTTATCACAATCCATGCATACATAAACTGCCAATCACCTTCACATGCCTGCTGCCGTCATCATTCTCTAAATACCTGCTTTCCCACTTGAACTCGGCATCAGCTTTTCATCTTTTCCTCTTCCTCCCCACTTTACCCCTCCCCCCCCCCCTTGAGTGATTTTAAAGTTGTTAGGAGGGACAGGATGGCTCTTTGGTCTCAAGAGTTTGCTGACCCCTGCCCTAGACTTTCTTCCCACCATGTCTGTCAAGCAGCTTGCTAGTTACTCTGTCGCTGCTCCAGCCAGATGAAGCCCTTCCCCGTGTGCAATGCCTTCTCTCTCTAACTCCAGGGTTTTGCTTTTGCTTTTTCCCTTCCTCCTCCTCTTCCTTTCGCCCCATTGCTCAGTATTCAGACATGGTGTAATTGTTTCAGTCTTAGAAAATTAAAAATTTCCCTCTTCTCCATTAGGGGAACCTTCCTCCTCCTTCTCCATGAGGGGGTACCTAAAAGAAACCCCAGAATTTTTGTCAAAGCTATTATGTGCTTACCGTTTATACTTGTGTATAAGCCAAGATTTTTCAGCACATTTTTAACACAGTTTTTATTGTAAAATTCGGTGCCTCAGCTGGTACTTGGGTTGGCTTATGTTTTAGTATATACAGTAATTTTTTTTACAAAGCAACCTTATCACCTTCAACGTACTCTCCATTATGCTTAATACATTTGTCAAATCTATAATTCCATGCTTGGAAACATTTTTCAAACTCATCTGTTTGGATAGCTGACAGCACCTCTCTTGTTTCTTTCCTTTCCTCTTCTGCTTTGTCAAATTGCTGTTCTTTCATGTCCCTCTGTATTCACAGAAACAAAAGGTTGTGTGGAGTGAGGTCAGGTGAGTAAGGTGTGTGGGGTAAGAGAAGCATGCTGTTTTTTGCCTCTCCCCCCAAAAACAACAACAACAACAACAACAAAAAACCGGCACACTGAGAGGGCCATGTGAGCAGGTGCATTATTGTGGCAAAACCAGTCCTCTACCACAAACCAGGCCTTTTTTGTCTCACACTGTTATGTAATCTCTTCAGAACCTCTAAATAGAAAGCTTGATTAACAGTGTGACTTGGTGGAATGAACTCCAAATGCACTATCCCCCTCATATCACATTTGTTTTTTGGGGTGTACCCCTCATAGTCTTTGCTCCCCTTTAAAGGAGCACTCTTTTGAAGAAACTCTGGGTGTTTGCATACTCTCAGTAGCTACCCCAGGGGGCATGAAGAAACTAAGGCCCAGCTTGGGCCTGCTGGGATAACAACTACTGGGAAAGCTGCAGGCAGGCAGGGGGGAAGATGGTCATCGGACCAGCTGCTGTAGACTGAGGCTTGTCAAGGCACTTATGGAGACACTGTTCTACCACAGTCCCTGAGGACATTTCCCAGACACTGGACTGTGGTCTAGCCAGCCTGTGTCCCCACCATGGCCCCTTGTGAGGTGGGCATGTTTGCCAAGAGTCCTAAGGTTTGTACCAGAGAGCTGGTCCCCACCGGAGGAGGAGCAGGAAGCCAGCCAGGGTCCACACCAAGATGGATGTGAGCGGAACAGGGTCTTCTCTTTTGCCTTGTTCTCTAATTTGTTGGGAGAGCCAGCTTTAGGCCTTGGACTCCTGTCCTGTCTTTCTCAGCCATCCTTACTTCCTGGGTGCTCTCATTGTCTTTCATTCTTTCATGTCCCACTTGCATGGGACAATTCCCAATCTCATATCTTCACCCAGGCTCCTCCTCAGCACTTTTGCATTGAATATCTTAACAAGTATCTCAAACAGCTGAACTGCTGCTGCTTCTCCCTTAGGCCCTCCCTAGGCTGTGTTCCTCATCTTGGCAAAGGTCAACCAGCTGCTCCATTTGCAGTTGCTGAGACTGAGATATTGGCATTTCCCCTGACTTTCATTGTGCAGAGACTGGGGGCTCTTTCCTTGAGAATATGTCTGGAATCTAACTGCTTAACCTCTTTTACCTCGCCTTTCTGCTTCCATATTTCCCTTCTCTGTTCTAGAACCACATAGCCGTCAAAGTGTTCCATGTAAAGCACGTTAACTCATGTCTTTTCTTTGCCGAAAATTCTCTCATGGCTTCTCATCTAAGTCAGTGCACAGGAAATGGATCTCTTCTGCTTGTCACCCATCTGATACCCCAGCCACTCAGGGTCAGCCAAACTTGTCCGTGCCCTGTTCACACCAAGGCCGCTCTGCACGCTGGTCTTTGCATTCTTTCCAACACCTTCCCGAAAACGACTTTCCCCATAGCAACGTGGAAAGTGTGTGCTTCACTTTCTCTAAATGTCACCTTCCTGTTCAGCTTCTCCGTGAGGCCCTGTCCGGCTGCCCATCCATAAAGTCACTCACCCCCAGTCCCATCCCTCCCTAGTGGGTGTAGCTTGCTCTGTTTTTCTTCACGACTGGTGTCGTCATTTGTACCCCCTTGGACATAGGCTCTCATTTCTCCCCTGTTGTCTGGGTTAGTCAATGCACAGGGAAATCTGAATGTTAGATGAATTTCTAGAAATTGGTGGAAAAGTAAATGGAATGGGGTTTTCTCTTTGTTACCTGAAGAGCCTGAAGTTTCCCCTCTTATTTAATAGTAGTCCCATTCAGTGAGCCAGACACACGCTGGTTTTGCAACTCTGGTCCAGCCCTTCTTTTTATTAGTGATGAATAAATTCCTTGAGATATTTCGTGTTTTCCCCAAACTTGGAGCCAGTTAGTGAGAAAGCCAAAACTAGAGTCTAAATTCTTAAATTTCAATCCATTTCTCTTTTCACTATTTGCTGATACCATAATATGAGGCCATACTTCATGAGTTGATTCTGTATGGAAACAAAAGCAGCAGCTTCTATGAGGGATAGAAGTAGAATGATCTTCTCTAGCAGATTAGTGATACTTAAGTTAGTGAAGCCTGCTGACAAGTGAATAATTGAAAACCACAACCCTTGTGGTCCTTATACGGTATCTAAGTCAGTTTCCCATTGTTTTCATGTTCGCTGCCAAATAGGTAAAGATTGAGGGACTGCTTTTATTAAAGTGGTATGTGTTGCTTTTTTGGTCGCAGGTGCACATGAACTTGAACAGATGCAACTGATTCTAGAATCTATTCCTGTTGTCCATGAGGAAGACCGCCAGGAGCTTCTCAGCGTCATTCCAGTTTACATTAGAAACGACATGACTGAGCCACACAAACCTTTAACTCAGCTGCTTCCAGGAATTAGTCGAGAAGGTACGGGAATATAAGAGTAACTAACTCTCACGTTGGTGTCTGTGTGGGTGGGTCAGTGGACGCATGAGTGCTTGCGTGGGTGGGTGGGTACCTGTATGAGTGGAATCTTTTCTTCAAATAGCTTTGAACTAGTAGGCCTAAGACTTCAACTCTCATTTCCTTTTTTTGTGTGTGGTCTAGTTTGGGATCTGTCTCTGCACCAGTTTCCCAGATTCTAGAACGTGGACGACCCCCCGCCCCCCTTCCTGGTTCTGACCTCATTTATAGACTGCATGCGTCTGGGTGGGCGCCTCAGGCGAGCATATTGAGCACGGACACTGGATTGGAGTTCTGTGAGGATATGAATGTGATTTAGATGTGAAATATAATTAGGGAAAATGGAGGTTTCAGGGTGAGTTAGTGGGAGGAGCAAAAAGCATTCAAGTAACTGTACATTCATCTGAGATAATAGACTCTTGGATGATGATGACTCATGACTGACTAATTATGGCAAAGTGTTTTAAAGTAGGAAGACCTACTCTCAGTGGACACCGAGAAGTGGGAAATGCTTAGGTTTTTCTTTAACTGATTTTAATGTAGTTTGGGGATAAAGTGAGATTTTCCTCATCTTCTCTAGGTATGCTGAGTGTCATATTTATCTAGAACATAGTTATAATTTTACCTAGTACACCTACAGCTGTTAAGGGACTGGGTTGTAAGCCAGGGGTGGGAGACTTTAGATTGAGAAGGAGGTACTTGCCCGGCTCCCACCTATTGTGCACAGGAGACAGAACATGAAGTCTCTACAGAAGAGCAGTAAGGGGATACCAACGTTGAACTTGTAAAGTCCGAAAAAGTGACAATAGCATCATGATTGGAGGGAAGTGTCTGTTACACTTTATTTTCTTGTGTGTGTGTGTGTGTGTGTGTGTGTGTGCATTACTGCCGCTGGATTTGAACCGCCAAGCCCACGGGCTGCAGTTCCGCACTCAACCACTTATGCCACTGGGGTTCAGCCCCTACACTTTATTTTCAAATGTGGAAAAGTCATTGAAATGATCTATTTTCATTTACTATCCTATCTTATTCAAGTTTCTCCTATGGTTCCCAAAATGTGTATTGTTTTCCCCTCAACCTGGGCTTTAGTCAAGAATCACACTTTAAAAAGTGGTTGTGATGTCTTTCTCTCTCTGCTTTCTCCCCCTGACATTGTATTTTGAAGAGTCCAGCCTCATACATTGTCTCAAGGGCTGGACCTGATTTTGTTCTGTTCTCTCATGTTCTGTAGGTGGTAAGTTGGCTCTAAAGGCCATGTTGATTTAGATTAGACTTTTTAGTCAATCTTTCCGGGGTGAATAGACGGTGAAGGTTAGTTGCTATGTCTTCGAGTCTCCTATGAGACCAGATAAGATCCCTCAGTCTGAAGTTGAAGTCGGTCAGAATCAGAGCCTTTGCTTTCATCAGTGCCGTGTCTGTGGTTAGGGAGCAGAACAAGAAGATGGGAGAGCTAGTCCTGACATGGGGGGTAGAGGAATAGGAGCGTGCAGATAGTGTCGTGCCATGGAACCTTTGGGTTGGTGACAGTTGTGATTCAGCCTGGGTAAGGAAGGAGCTTTAGG
The DNA here is from genome assembly GCA_004026705.1 of Nesogale talazaci. Taxonomy (NCBI): domain Eukaryota; kingdom Metazoa; phylum Chordata; class Mammalia; order Afrosoricida; family Tenrecidae; genus Nesogale; species Nesogale talazaci. The sequence goes on from PVJH01012246.1 coordinate 38,954, forward strand.
AAACCCTTCCAGACTGAGTTAGTGGGAAGAATTAATTGAGTGATGGATGTCCCCCCAGGGCAGTACGTGAACCCCGCTGGAGGCTGGCTGATGTGAAATAGATAGGTAGAGGGATAGCTCATCGACAGGGAGGGAGGAGAGGGGAAAGGACTTAATATGCCCTAGGACCCTAAGCTTAAATTTAATCTTTCTACCTTAATAGTTACATGTTTATTATCTGCATTTGATGTCTGAAACTGAAGTTCAACAAGAATAAGAAACCTGTTCAGGCCTAGCTGGTCAGTCAGTGAAGCTACTGAGTTGCGAGGCTGGAGTTACCCATAGCCATTGGGGTGATTATAGCTCAGTGGCAGACTCTCGCTACTCGGTGGTGCAGGAGCACTGCTCCGTCGGATGTGCAGGTCTGCAGGTCTTTCTTCCACCCTCGACGGGAGCAGCTGGTGCAAATTGCTTGCACCACAGTGACATTGAAACTGCTCTTTAATGGGTCACAGAAAGGACTGGGCAAACAGCAATAGGACGGGTCACACTGGCTCCCTACTGAAGCAGACAGCGACACAGGGCATTTTGGGGGTCACATGGTGTGGAAGCATTGCGGACTGACCCCCCCCCCAAAAAAAAAAAAAAAAAAACCAAAAAAAACCCGAACCGAATCAAGAAGGGAGCATTCCTGGTTTAGAGAGTCAGGAGGAGAGAATGACAGGTCCAGTGGTACCTGAGGGGCACAGGAGAGGCGGGGAGAAGGGGGCATGGATAGGCTCATGGACGGGGGAAGCAACAAGTGGTCCAGAATCAATGGAAAAGAGGGTGTGGGAGGCCTGGTAGGGATTAAGCAAGGACAATGTAACTCTGAGGAAGCACTGAAACACCAATGAAGGTGGAGCCTGATGGTGGGACAGGAGGGAGATGGAAGAAATTAGAGGAAAGAGCTAGAAAGCAAAGGGCACTTGCAAAAGTGTAAACATAGGCATGTCCATACATAAATATAATTATCTATTATAAGGAGGGAATAAATTTAAGAACATATTTTTAGGTTAAGTACTAGGGTAGCAAGTGGACCCTGGGCCCTCACCCAGGTGCTCCCTCAGTGCAAGGACACTTTGTTCTATGAATCTGGTATTTCATGATGCTCACTGGCCCAATACGATCACTGAAGTAAAATGGGTGCATAAGCAAATGTGAAGAAAGCTAGTGGGGCCCAGCTATCAAAGGATATATCGTCTGGATCTTAAAAGCCTGAAGATAAACAATAGACTTTACCTGAGAAGTGACCACGCCCACACAGAAGAAGCACAACAGCCAGTGTAGCCACAGGGTGTTGAAAGGACTGGGCAACAGGCATCAAACGGGGCGGGCCCCCAACAACAACACATATCACTGTGTGCACATCTCCCCGAGGCGCCCATTGAGGACATGTGGGAGCATAAAAGCAAGAGTGGTGAAGAAAGCTGATGGTGTGCCCAGCTATCAAAAGATACAGCATCTGGGGTCTTAAAGGCTTGAGTGTAGACAAGCAACCATCTAGCTCAAGAGCAACAAAGCCCACCATAAAAGAAGCTCACTTGCCTGTGTGATTATGAGGTGCTGAAACAACCAGGTATCGGGCATCAAAGAACAAAAATCAAAATCAATGGATCAGTTGACTCCCGATAGGATCACTGAAGACAAATGGATACAGAGGCAAACAGAGTAGAAGAAATGGATGGTGCCCAGATACCAAATGATTGTCTGGGGTCTCAAAGACCTGAAGATAAATGAGTTGCTGCGGTTCAGTGCAGAAGCAGCGAAGCCCACATGGAAGAAGCACACCAGCCTGTGTGATTAAGAGGAGCTGAAGGGAGCAGGTATCGAACATCAAAGACCAAGAATCACATCATTACGAATGAGGGGGAGAGCAGGGTGGGGACCTAAGGCCTACTTGTGGGTAATTGATCACCCCCTTACAGGGGAGTCACAGGGAGGAAACAGACCAGTCAAGGTTCAGTGAGACAGCGATGATGCATACAACTTTCCTCTAGTTCCTGAAGGCTTCCTCCCCCCAACTATCATGGTCCTAACTCTACCTTACAAATCCCAAATCCAGCTGGACTGGAGAAGGTGCACTGGTAGAGAGGGGAGATATGGGGAACCCAGGACAGATGAGCCCCTTAGGGCCAGTGGTGAGATTGGAGCTACTGGATGGGTGGAGAGAAGGTGGGGTAGAGAGATGGAACCAACTGCACGGATATACACATAACCTCCTATCTCGAGGGCAAACATCAAAGGAGTGGGCTGGGGCAGAGGTTGGGCAGTGTAAGATATTACAGAACAAAAATAATTTATAAAGTATCAAGGGTTGGTGGGGAAGGGAGAGCAGGGGAAGGGGGCAAAGGATGAGAAGCCGATAGCAGGGCTTCAAGTGGAAAAGTGGATATGTGGAGAATGATACTAGCAGCAGACATGTGAAGGTGCTTGGCACAGTATATGTATTTATGTATTGTGAAAAATGATGTACAAGCCCCCAATAAAATGATTTTTTTTTGGCATCACTGCACTCTGGTGGTTGTGGGAGCTACCCAGCGCTGCTCCTGAGAGCCGCCGCTGAATTTGAACCACCAAGCCCATGGGCCACAGTCCTGCACTCAACCACCAATAAAATGAGTTTTAATAAATAAAATGAAAAAAGAAACTGCTCTTATTAGACCATTTGACAAAAATGGCAGCTTCGTGTGTTCACGTGAATGAATGTGATGATAAAATGTCTTTTTTTCCTTACGGTTTACCACTGGCTAGAATATGAGATTGGGGTACATTTTAAAGTATTTACTTTATTCTTTGATTAAAAGACTTTAAAAAAAATCTGTTTTATTTCTTGGGAAAAGGTCATATTAACCCACCTTTGAATTGTCTTTTTAAAAAGGATTGATGGCAATTCCAGCTGTGTAGTATGGAGTGGAAAGGTCCTCCCTTAGTCGATTCTTTAAGGGAATGAGACCAAAGTTGTCCGTTCTAAATATTAGCAATCTTTTCTTAGACTGCCCCGCCCTTCCTTCTGCAGCACTGGATTTCCTGGAACAAATTTTGACCTTCAGCCCCATGGACCGGTTAACAGCAGAGGAAGCGCTCTCCCATCCGTACATGAGCATCTACGCTTTCCCTACGGACGAGCCAATCTCAAGCCATCCCTTTCATATTGAAGATGAAGTCGATGATATTCTGCTGATGGATGAAACACATAGTCACATTTATAATTGGGAAAGGTAAACGACTCCTGAATGGGAAATGGTATTCGTTAAATTTTCAGTGAACTATAGAATAATCAGTTCTGCTTTTTAATAGTCTATGACAGGACATTGCAGAAGTCTTAAAACTAAAATAATGGTCCTCTTGGGCTTCTGGTTCAGTTCTTATTAATATCTTTGAATAGTCCTCGTGTGACGGAAATGGTTACTAGTTACAATAAGCACCAGCCGGGAAAGTTGAATGCTGCTTAAAAACATTGTCAAAGTCATGAAGGCATGTTTAGCTAATGTAAGTTAAATGTTTCCTATAAATTTGAGGATTTGAAGGTTTGAAATCTGAAACGTTCTAAACTATTGCTTTTATTCATATGAAAATGTTTCAGATATTGGATGCCATAACTCAACCGTATGTAATGAAATATCTGTATAATGCCTCCGGTTTTTACTGACTGCATTGAGCATAGAAGTGGCTGTATTCAAGGAGCCCTGGTGCATAATGGGTTCCATGTTGGTCAGCAGTTCGGATCCCCCAGCCTCTCCAGGGGGAGAAAGATTCGGCTTTCTACCCCTGTTCACAAAGCCCAAAAGGGGATGTTTACACCTCACCTTCTGGCTTTTGCAGGTGTGCCTGTAACCGTGGAGAGAGCTTTTCTATTGTCATGGGCATGAATTCCAGAAAGGTTTCTTCTCTGGTCCTGTCTGCCTGGTTACCAATAGAGTGAAAAATTGTCAGATACCCAGCTGAGGTTAGAGATCTGCATTTTGTGGCCATACAATGGTTTTTCTCTGTGTGAAACTGTTATGACTTGAGTTGCGTGCATATCAGCCATCTAGATACTTCTCTGAAGCCGTGAGCGAGGTAGATGAACAATAGAATAGAGAATAAGTGTATAGTGACCACTCGTCCTAAGAATGGAGACTAAACGGTTTGACTTGATATTACTGTATAGGCTCGTGTATAAGCCAAGTTTTCCAGCACATTTAAAATGCAGTTTTTGTGGTTAAAATTAACCTTGACTGATTTTGGGGCCAACTTATACTCAATAATTTACGATATATACTTCATCGACAATTACCAAATGTTGCCTTCTGTATGGCTCTGTACGGTAACCAATCTTACCTTTCACTAAGATTCCACTAAGAAGCCAAGGCAGGCTCATGGCTCACACAGTGCTTTCCCATAAAGGGGGCTCCGTGAATTTGATTTGAAAACCACAGGCATGGATTCATGCTCAGATGTTCATTATTTTTCAGGTACCATGATTGCCAGTTTTCTGAGCACGACTGGCCTATACACAACAACTTTGATATTGATGAAGTCCAGCTGGATCCGAGAGCTCTGTCTGATGTCACCGATGAGGAAGAGGTACAAGTCGATCCACGGAAATACCTGGATGGAGATCGTGAAAAGTATCTGGAGGACCCAGCTTTTGATGCCAATTACTCTGCTGAATCTTGCTGGCAGGACCCAGATCATCATGAAAACAAATACTGTGATCTGGAGTGCAGCCATACTTGTAACTACAAAATGAGGTCCTCCTCCTACCTAGATAACTTAGTTTGGCGAGAAAGTGAAGTTAACCATTACTATGAGCCTAAGCTCATCATAGATCTTTCCAATTGGAAAGAACAAAGCAAGGAAAAATCGGATAAGAGAGGCAAGTCCAAGTGTGAGAGGAACGGTCTGGTCAAAGCCCAGATCGCCCTCGAGGAGGCATCCCAGCAGCTAGCCGAGAAAGAGAGAGAGAAGAGCCAGGGGTTTGATTTCGATTCCTTTATCGCAGGCACTATTCAACTGAGTTCACAGCATGAGCCCACTGCCGTCGTTGATAAATTAAATGACTTGAATAGCTCAGTGTCCCAACTAGAATTGAAAAGCTTGATCTCTAAATCAGTCAGCCGAGAGAAACAGGAAAAAGGGATGGCAAACTTGGCGCAGTTGGAAGCTCTGTACCAGTCTTCTTGGGATAGCCAGTTTGTGAGTGGAGGGGAGGACTGTTTTCTCATTAACCAGTTTTGTTGTGAGGTGAGGAAGGATGAACAGGTTGAGAAGGAAAACACGTACACCAGCTACTTGGACAAGTTCTTTAGCAGGAAAGAAGATGCTGAAATGCTAGACACAGAGCCAGGAGAAGATGGGAAACTCGGGGGGAGAGGGCACGAGGAGGGCTTTCTGAACCACAGCGGGGAGTTTCTCTTTAACAAACAGCTTGAATCCATAGGCATCCCACAGTTCCACAGCCCAGTGGGGTCCCCACTGAAGTCCATACAGGCCACACTAACACCATCTGCAATGAAATCGTCCCCACAGATTCCTCATAAGACATACAGCAGCATTTTGAAACATCTGAACTAAAATGCTCAGCAGACATTTTTCTTTTTGTACTCTTCATGACATGTGTTTTTGTCTTTTTTTATTACTAGTGTTTTAAGTCATTTTTTTTACTTGAATCATACGATATCATTTTAGTCAGGATTTCCTTAGTTGTTGGTTTTTACAATTCAGACTTCTTTTTTACCTGTGAGATAGTTTTCATTCTAACTGGCACGCCATTTGCACACACACAGAGAATAGAGCAAAGTAATACGACGATGCCGGAGGAGAGAGGCAGTGCACTAAAGACGAGTATAGACATCCTCTCCTAGAACAATGCTATCTGTTTGACAGGAAACAAAAATCTTGCCTTGAAATTTACACAGTGAGACTGTACATAACTGCATGGAAATATCTATTTTTTTTCCTAAGACATTTTTCATTCATGAGTATTTTCAAGTTTTTCATACTGTACACATTTCTTAAAACACATGATACCAGCAGCAACTGAAAACGAATGGCGAATTTGGTACCCATGTGTTATCTACCTCAAGGTAACAAGAGTTTGTGGCGTAACATATTACCACCCATAGTGCTTCACAATATGCACTTCTATTTAGCCAGCATTTATTGTAGTCAACTCTTCTTAATAAGATTCATTCACTGTTTATAAATGTTCTGGTATACATTCTTTCTAGTGAAATGTTAATGCATCACATCTTATTTATTTTAGCAAACCAATCTATGTCCTATATTTAATTAGAGAAAGTTACCTTAGTTGTTGAAGTGTATTTACAAACACACACTCCCCCACCCAATTCGGCACTCTGCTCTGTTGCCCACCTAGCTGCATCTCAAAGGTCAGCTTGTCCAAGGTCGTTCACTACTTACTTTTCCTCAAGTGTTCATTTTAAGTCAAGTGCTCACTGTGGATAGGAATTTGTATTTTGGAGGTGCTTGATCTACAAAGAAAAATTAGGAATTACTTTATTACAAATGCTCCTAGAAGTCTTAATTGTGTTTATTTTTAAAACCAAATCAAACCAAACCTGTAATGTTAGACTTGTGTGCATGGAAGTAACTGAGGTGCATCATTATTGTAGTTTGAAAGTTGTACATAAAACATATTTTGTTTTTACTGAATGATCTCTTTCCCCATCCCAAGGCAAGCATGAATAAAATTAGATTAAATGTAGCATGTGGCATCGCAGTCTCTTAGAAATTTGTTTCATCTATTTTATTTTATTGAATACTGTCTGTATCTTTGGTTATCCTGTTTGAAGAAAAAGGACAAATAAAATATGGCCAACAAATATGGGTCCTGTTTCACTACTTTGGTCACGAAACCTCTCTACTGGATTGAAACCAATATTAGGGGGATCTTTCTGTAGTTAGACTTTTCAACATCTTTTGCGTTGTAGGTGTTTTTAAATTCTGCTAGTCTGAAAGGCCTAGAAGCAAAAAATTCTTTGTCTCCATGCAGAAATCCCTTGGCTCAACTGACCTGCACACATTTAAACAGGGTGAGGCCTTAGTCTGCTACCAGTCTGTTCAATAGCATGTGTGGGGAGGCTGTGAACTGCACCCAGAACCCGGCCTCACTCCACAGAAGGCGTCCCGTCCAACTCAGAAACCATCCTCTTCAGGTTTTCATCGTCCTTCATCAGAGCCAGTTCTTTTCATGCTTCTAGACTTCTCTCTTCTCAAGGAACCATTGATTGGTTTTAAAAATGTTTTAATGCAGATATTTTCTGGATGAACAAGACCTATATTAGATCTTGTCAATTTAAGCATCAGTCTGTTTACTTTGAGAAGGCAAGCTCCAAGGTTTAGTAATGAGAGATTGATCTGTGGGGATGGGAGGCATTTGAGAGCTTGGCAGACTGCCCAGTGGGGAGGGCATTGATCGAGCCTGTGGGAGGCCCGGGAAGCACCGGGATGGCACTGTACTTGGTCAGAACCCTTCCTGCTAAAATGTAGAAGACTGGACCCGAGGAGCAGAGACTTAGGACTCCCTGCTGGCAAATTCGTAATCTATGTTTATCTCATCAGTCAGGCAGTTTCATGACTATATGCATAAATGGTCTGACTTCTTATAGTATAACAACCTGTTTCCATTGAACTAGAATGTACATACTTTGAATCCCTGCCTATAAAATAATGCCTGGTCTTGGTGGACTCAAGCCAGGTATTGTAAAATCACTTTCCAGGAAAAAAGATAAGCTGTTACCTCCCGCTCACTGCCAGAATGTAAAATGCTTTCTTAGGCCGATAAAGATTTGCTTAAGAAAAACAAGTCAGGGTTGGGGGTCATTGTTTGGGCTCTATGAAGGTTTCCAGACACGACAAAATAAAGGTTGACAGGAGAAGGACATGAACTATTAATGGACAATGAACTGTCAACACCAAGGCATGACCTATTTTTTTTTAAACAAGATTTTTTTTTCTTTCCACCAATGGCTAATTCTTGAGAGGGTTTCAGCTGTCATATAGCTTTCACACTTTTGGGACAACTTGGTGCCATTCAATTGGCCATGGTCCTGACCAAAGGGGCCAGGATCATACTTTGAGAGGTTGCTGATGCTTAAGTAGTAGGCTAAGTTTGAACAGAGAACCAACCCTTCCACTACATTTTTCTCATTGCTATTTAAAATGAGCTTTGAAGCCTGCAGAAAGAGTACGTGGAATGATTTTTAAGAACCCTCCCCACCACCTTGTTTGGTCAGTTGGTCCACAGTTAATTTGAAGCTCAGAAACACCCACAGCTGAAATGGTAACCCTCTTCTCACAGACACGCCTGGATTTGGTGTGGTGTTCCCAGGCATAGTTTGCATGTTTTAAAATGTCAAGAGGCTTAATTGTAACTTAAATTCTCAAGACAGCTCTGACCAATCCCACAGGAGACCTCTGGTGGGAGGTGCACAGGCTATGGATGGAAGGCCCACATCATGCAACTTCATGTCACCACAGACTCAGGTCCCACCTGGGGCTCAGTGGTCGCTGTGGTAGGAGGAGGCCCATTTCTTCAGAGGTGCACATTCATACAGGTCTTTAGCCAGTGGGAACTTGGACTAGTAACACCTGGGATAGCAGCTACTCAAGAAACCTGAGAGGCTGAAAATGATGGGTGATCTGTGTCTCTCCCCCCTCCCCGCCTAGATCACTAAACTGGTTAAAAGTGACATCTCAGTGTTCAAAATTACACTCCTACAAACCTCTCTGCCATGAGAATTCCTCCGCACATGTGAGAGTGAGTAGATATCTAGAAGTAGAGTTGGGTCTTCGAAAATATGTGTCTTCAGTCTGAGATGTGACTCCTGATTGGTCCTGATGCACACTCCACCACAGTGCATGAGAGTACCTGCTCACCCACAGCCTCCCAAGCAAGAAGTTCAGCCTTTCCCACATCATCTTACCAACTTGCTGTGATTGGGTTACTTTACAGCAGAAATCAGCACTGTCTGATTCCGAACCATGGCAGGCAGGCAGGTGTGGCTCCGCCTGAGGGGTCCTTAAGCAGTCACTGATGATGAGGGAGCCTTGTTGCTGTGCTCCTCTTGCTCACTGTAGCTTGGGAGCAGGTGAAATGTCAAAGTCCGGGCCAGTGGCGATACAGCAGTCATCCATAACAGTCCACATGGGAAGAGGCAAGGGGAGCATGATGCAGCACGTGATGCTTTTAAAATAAATCTCGGTATGCCATGGCTTTTGGTTCTTGGTTAGACACCCGGACAGTGAGATGCCATATACAGTTACCGTTTAAGTGTCCTTTTCCCCACAAGGTGTGTGGTGGTCAGTTGCCCGTGACCCAGCCACCTTGTCTATAACATGAAGAAACGACCCTGTCCTGCACCGTTCTCACAATTGTTCCCTTGGAGCCCCTGGGAGCAGCAAGCGGGTCGAACTATTCCCTGGAGGGGCTTGTTTTGTTAAGCCGATTGGTCACTGCAAGTCAGACTTGACTTAATGGCAGTGAATGGGAGATATTTACCAAGCATGATGTCTTTTCCAAGGACTGGTTTCACCAAAGTACATGAGGCAAAGTCTTGCCACCCTTCTAAGGAGCATTCTGGCTGTACTTCCAAGATAGATTTTTTGGTTCTTCATAGGACTTTCAATATTCTTTGCCAGCATCATATTGCAAATGCACATTTAATTTGTGGGCTGGTCATCAAGTTCATAGATGGAACCATTCAGTCAGTTCCTAATCAGAGCCATTTCTGCTCCAATCTCCGTTGGAAATCAGAGCCAATCAAGCTCCATCCTGGTCTGGCTCTCCCCATGCCTATGCCTTATGCCCCCTCATTGCTAGGGTTGCTAGCATTCACACCTAGAATCACATGTGGAAAGCATCCGAGGAGAGCAGAAAGAGGACTGAACCGGAAGTGAGAGAAGGGAATTCTAGACCCAGGTTTACTGTCATGTCTCTTAGTTCTATGAACTCGCATTCTTTATCCAAATGGTACATATATCTTGAGTATAGCCAGACAGTCTGTGAGGAACAACTTCTGAACAGAACAGTGCCTTGTCCAATTCTAACCCAACAGCTACCATGACAGCCCCTTGTCGGTATGCGTGATTTAGATCTTTCCACATACATACATTGAAGGGGAGGCATGATTGAAAATGATATCGTGTGTTCACCTTACCAGGTGGAAGAAAAGGCAAGCGCAGTGGAAGTCCAATGTTGATTATCTGTGGCTTGTGTCCTCTGAAGGCCTGGCCTGGAAAGTGATCTTTGTGAGCTCTTCCAATGTCTGCTATGTAAGCGCATCCCAGAGCTGGGCGGGGAGTTGGATCTTCCAGGTTAGAGCATTGTCTCAGTTACAGTGCAGAGGCCCGATCCTCAAATTCCCTTGAACCCATGCATGTTCATCTCCCATGCCCTTACTTAACGCAGCGCCGGCTGTTCCAGACCTAGTAAGGAGAATATTGACCTATCATATTTGTCCGCATCTACGATGTCTTAGCTTCTTGTAGGAACACACACACACACACACACACACACACCACACTTTCATCTGCACCAACTGGCAAGCAACTTGAAAGGAGGGCAGAAGCCAGGTAAACAGTGCTGCAGCAGTTGGGTGAGTGAAGCTGCTGATGCCAGATCGAAGATGCTGCTCCAGGTTTTCCTGATTCAAGCTCCAGCCCATGCCTGTTGCTTCATGCTGAGCTCAAACCACCAACTTGGATCATGTCTGTACACTTGGATCATGTCTGTACACATGTCTGCTCTTTACCTGGGTCTGCCACACCCACAGCCACCTGGTGTGAACCTCTGAGCTGACTCCAGCTGTCTGTTTAGACCTTGAACTTTTCGATCTCGCACAGTGCTTAAGCACACAAGTTTCAGCATCAGACCTGAACTAAGCTTAAAGCTGCATTTTGCTAGCTGGCCTCATGGCCTAGTGCAGGTTATTCAGCCTTTGTTTCCTCATTTGTAAAATAGAGCAAAGGAAACCCAATTCACAGACTGTGGTACGGACTAAATGAGGGCTGTATACAAAGCCGTAGCACAACACTGCCATGCAGTCAATGCTGACTGGCTTTCTGAGACTATCACTGTTTGCAGTCCTTCTCCTGAGGAGGAACTGCTGCTGGTTTTGACCAGCTAACCATGTGGAGTGCAGCCCAATGCAGAACCATTGGGCTAGGCCTGTCTTTTAAGGCATTACTATTGCTGTTGTCCTGTTTGAATAGCCCTTATCTCTCCCAAGTCTGACTGAAACTCTGAACTCTGACCTTGGTTTGCTTTAGTACAGGCTGTCCCAGGGTTATGTACAAGGTCCATTCCTAAATGTGCCTTTAAATGGAATTTGACGATACGTTGGAAAAGATGCACACAGTTCGTATTTAGACTTTGTTTAGAGCAAGAAAGGCAGTGCTTTGAACCGGTTCATTCCGGTTCAACTGCCTTCACCCTAATCATATTGCATCAGAATCTTCAGTTTAACAAGATTCCCCACATGATTTTTATAGATCAGATTCTGATTCAGTATATCTAGGGTGAATGTACATATTCTCAGCAGGCAGTCCAATCAACAAAAATCCGTTCCAAGACCCCCCAAAGCTTCAGGCTTTCTCAAGGTTTCAAGGCTGCACACAAGGCAGGTGAAGAACATGAAGAACATGTTGAGAGTAGCAGTTGTTTTGGCCAGCTTTCAAAGTGAGGGCAAATTTACATCCTATTAAAGGGCAAGTACACATTGTCCATCATTCAGATACTAGTAACCCGGGGACTGCTGGTATGGTATTCTCTAAGTACCTCGACTTCTGGCTTTGGTCTGCATATGACTTTCTGTTTTAGCCATAAAAACAAAGCAAATAAAAACTCAGTCTTCAAGTTGATGCTGACTCATAGAGACCCCGTAGGGCAGAGTAATGCTGCCCCTGTGAGTTTCTGAGACTGTAATTTTTTATGGGAGTAGAAAGTTGGCTTTCTCTCTCTGAGAGGCTGGTGGTTTTGAACTGTTGACCTTGCAGTTAGCAGCCCAATGTGTAACCACCAGGGCTCCTGCTGTACCACCCACAAGCTCCACCCAATGCATGACCCTGGTTTTTGATTGCACCACATGAGCACAGACTCTTACCTAAATCACTTCAGCCTGGGCAGCTCTCACACCCTTAAAGACTAGACTAAGTTCATGTCCATCCCTGTGTTTGCTATGATTAATCTGCATTTCTTTTTATTCTAGAATGTAAGCCTTCATTTGGAAAACAAAAAACTTGGACTCATTTTATACTCCTTTCTATGAAAACCCTCATCCATCCAATCCCCAAATGACTCTTGCGACAATTTCTTGAAGATTGATTCCAACTCACATCAATCCCATTGGACAGAGTGGGGTTTCCAAGATGACGGATCTTCACGGGAGCAGACAGCCTCACCTTTCTCCTGCAGAGCAATTGGTGGGTTTGAACCACTGAACTTGAGGTTAGCCATTCCATTTAACCCACGGTACCATGAGATCTTCTTTGGCAAAATGCTACTTATTCAAGATGCAAATGATTTCCCTCCTCAGATTAAGTCAATGTCTTGACCAAGCCTACAAGGTATTCAAGAGCTCTCCTGGTACAAGGGGGACATGTTAGACTGCTAATCAAAAAGGCAGTAGGTCTGTAGCTTTGGGGGCCATGACAGGTGATCCTCCAGAGCCACCAAGCTCTAAATTGCAGTCACGAGCACAGTTACACATTCAATGTGGTCAGGTCAGCAGGTTTTTATGGTCCTTAATTGTATAGTCAAATGTGGGTGCTGTTGAGGTTGACAATTGTATTGCTCCTGAGTCAGCAGTTTTTTCTCCCTGCTGGAATGACTCTACCTGTCAGGATTACACAATATGACCCAGTTAAAACAGTGCAAGGAGGTTTGCTTTTTAACTGCTGCTGCACTGTTTCTATTCATCGTAATCCTGTCAAACTTGTAATCCTAGATTATGTGCTTAGTTAGGGATCTTTGGCCACAGAACTCATCATGTGCTAACCTTTCCTTACCAAAAGGGAAATTTATAAGGATTCATTCAAGGGTGACTCATGGAGCCCAAAGATCGGGCCTTGGGAAGAACAGAACCAGGTGAGAGGTCCCCCGAAGCCCAAGGAGGACTGTGCTTCTCTCTCTATAGACCCAGGGTGTTCCAGGTTCTGCACAGATCAGTGGCCTCCTCCTGCCCCTTCCCTCCCTTCTTTCTCTCAGGTTTATGGGCATATAATTCACCTATCATATAATTCAATGATTCAATCTCATCAAAAAGAACTGCACAGTCATCCCAGTGGTGATGATTTCAGTCATTCTATTTTTATTCATTATCCTTCCTGGCCCAAATGGCTAGCAGAAGATGGCTACTCACAGTTCCATCTTCATACATACATGAGTTCTCTCTGTCCACTCACCCCACTCTTTCTCTCAGTTCAGTTTCTCTAAAAGAAACTCCTGTTGACCCTCCCCTTGTCCAATTGCCTGCAGCCCAGTGAACGATGGCCAGGAGCTGGATTACACCGAGGAAATGTGGCTGCTAGGAGCCAGCCCTTGTTGCTGGGGAGTAGTGGGTGGGTAAGAGTGTCTCTGTTATCAGCAGTCCCCAAACTTTTGTACCTGCAACACACAGGTTATTTATTTTCTTATCTTTAACTAAAGTGACCAGCTTTTAAGCAGGACACCATTGACCGTGTGTGTGTGTGTGTGTGTGTGTGTGTGTCTGTGTTTTCTTGATTAAAAATTTGGTCTATATGGAGCAACAAAAATTTTCATAGAACCCCAAAATAGTATTGTAATATATTTAGTTTAATTTTAAAATGCCATGGGACATTGTTAAATTGTTAAAAAGCGGGATGTCTAGTCACTTTATCTTTAACCAACTGTCAACAATTCTGGAGGAGTTGCTCTCCTACTGGATACACTAGGGTTCTGCCTACATTGACTCTACTGGCTTGTCGCTCGGCTTCACAGGACAATTTACAACTTTATCAATGGAAAGCCCTTGAGTTCTGTAGCATTTGATGAATTTTTTAAATAGCATTTCGTCCACATATTGATAAAAAATTCAACCATAATTCCATAATTCTAAGCTTGAGATTTGTCGATAGAAATGATGGATATATGGGCTGAGCACTGGTGGCGTAAGTGGTTGAGTGCGGGACTGCAGCCTGTGGACTTGGCAGTTCAAATCCAGTGGCAGCTCTCAGGAGCAGCGCTGGGTAGCTCCCACGAACACCAGAGGCAGTGATGCCAAAAAAAAAAAAAAGAAATGATGAACATATAGCACTCCCCTCACCCCCCTGGGGGTCAAATAACAGAGACATGGATGAAGGGAGACAGTAGATGGTATAAGATATGAAAATAATAACAATATATAATTTATCAAGGGTTCATGAAGACAGGAGAGTGGAAGAGGGAAGGAAAAAAATGAAGCAGGTCCCAGGGGCTCAAGTAGAAAGAACATGTTTTCAAAATGATGATGGCATCATATGTACAAGTGTGCTTTATACAATGGATCTATGTAAGAGCCCCCGATAAAATTATTTTTTTAAAAAGAAAAGAAAGAACAACAAAGAAGGCAAGTTATACAATTGTCACCATATTCAATTTTAGAACATTTCCTTCTTCCTTGTCATCATTGTAATTATTTTTTCCTAATATGGCACCCTTGTATGTCACGTGGGTTTCTCTGTGATGTCGGCTAGAACAGATATCATTTCCCTTTGAGAGTTGTTGGATGCTACTGAGTCCAACCCAGACTCCTGGTGGCCCAGCACATCAGAATGATACCACCTGTCTCTGTTCTGTCTCCACAGCAGGTGGAGGGCTGCACCGTGTGCTTGACTGCTGGTTTCCAGCAGTATATCACCAGTCCTTTCTTCCTAGTTCAACTTAATCACCATGGCAGCATGCAACCTACCCCGGACTGTGTGGGTGCCCTTGAGACACACCAGCAGAGGCTTGAACTCATGTCTCTGAGAGGGAGGGTGAGAATTACACCATTGCTTCATGTATGAGAGTGAAGGAACCAGAAATGGAGAAGTTAAGGATTACCAAACCTGTGAGAGCCGGAATTTGACCAGGCTGCCTTGTTTTTCTAAGTCTTGCACATTTTCCACCTTAGACAGGGTGCAGTTTTGCCACCTTTTTAAGTCTCTATTCGTGGGAAAGATTGATATTTTCCTTACCTAACAAGTGTCTGTTTTATGTAGATTCCAATTTTTGCAGATATCGTTGTAAATTGCCCAAGTTAGAATAGTGTGGAATCAGGACTAGAATTCAGGCCACTCTGTCTGGATGTTGCTGGCTGTCTCTGAGTCTGCACCCAGTGGACTCCCGGTGAATGTGAACAACAGGACGGCCTTCATGAGCTGGAGGGTTTACATTGCCTGATTTTGAGAAGTGATTTGCTAGGCTTCTCTTCCCAATCTGTCCTAATCTGGAAGTTCTCCTGGAGCCTGTTCCATCTCAGAGCGACACACGAGTCTCCACTGACAGGAGGGGTTGCACCTGGGCGTCCCTGGCTGGGCTTGGTCTCCCAAGGGAAAGGCAGGATCCTACCCCCGAACCCCCATTCCCTGATGGGTGACTTTTCAATTTTTTTATATGCATCAGTGCTGACCTCACTGTCTGCTAGGTGTCATGCTACTTAATCTACCTTTTTTTATATTGTATTTTAATTATTGACTTAGAATTTTTATTTAAAAATGAGAGTATGACTGGAGTTGGAAACATGGGGAATTTAGGATAGATGATCCTTCAGGACTATTGGTGGGAGTGGTGATACTGGGAGGGTAGAGGGAGGGTGGAGTAGAAAGGGGGAACCGATCTCAGGGATCTACATCCTTTCTGAGGTACAGACAACAGGGAGGTGAATGAAGGGGCACATTAGACAGTGTACAATATGAAAAAGTGATAACAGTTTGTAAATTATTAAGGGTTCATGGGGAGGGGTTTTTGGGGAGGGAAGGGAAATATGGGGAGCTTGTACTGGGGGCCTAAGTGGAGGGAAGATGTTTTGAGAGTGATGATGACAACAAGTGTGCAAATGTGGCCTGCAAACAATTGATGTATATATTGATTGTGATGGGAGTTGTACGAGCCCCCAATAAAATGATTTATACAAAAAAAAAATGGAGGGGGAAAGAGGGGCGTATACCAAGGGCTCAAGTAGAAAATATTTGGAAGTGAAGATGGCAACATGTGTACAAATGTGCTTGATACAAATGATGTATTGACTGTTTAAGAGCTGTAAGAACCCCCAATAAAATCACTGGGAAAAAATGAGTGTATGTCATTTTAAATTGGATTCTTATACACCAATGATTGCTTTGTGATGAATTATGAGTCTTAAAATTGTGTGTATCAGTTTAATTTCTTGGTCTGAATGTCTTTATACAGGTGTGCACTAAATTACCCACTCACGACGTTGGCTGGCTGGGGCTTCTTTGCTCATCTCTCTCCTGGAGTGTGAGGGTCCTCCACCACTGTCCTCTGTCTCTGAGACAGTGGCCCTCCAAGAGTCATTGACACTATTTTTTAAATAATATTTTTCTATTGTGAATTAAAACAAACACACAAACTCCCTATCATGAAGTCGATGCCAATTCGCAGCCACCCGGTTAGACAGGGCAAGACTGCCCCTGAGGGTCTCTGAGCCGGTCACTCTTCAAGGGAGGAGGAAGCCTCGTCTTTCCTGCTGAGGTGGCTGGTGGGTAATCACAATGTGTAATCGCCATGCCAGGTTGTACCCGCCCTGTATTGTGAATGACAGGGCACGAATCTACTTTTGATTTAAGATATGGTATATGCCTAAGTGCAATTTCTGTGTTTTTCATTTCCTTTGCTTGGCTCACCCTACCTCCTCTCCTGTCCCCGCGAGGGCTCCCCAGCATCCATGCTGGGCCATCATTCATCCTTCATGATTGTTTTTTACTACACACCTCACTTTGTAGAGCTTGAGAAATCACTGTTTTTGAAAAACAAGATATGGTTGGAGTAAAGGTTCTCTTCTGTACAGCTCTAAGACAAGGGACTGAGCTGAGCCATTGATTCAACTCTCTTTCTGCCCCAAGAAGTTTTTAAGAGAAGGGAGCTGGTCCAAGACTCCTAATAAACCAACACACTCATTTCTATGCCATCCAGGTTCTGAGGTGTTCATTTCAGTTCTGTTGTCCGTAATGATCAGTTGAGATACAAGCCATTAATCACTGGAAGTCGGGAAAGCCAGAGAGGAATTTTTCAAGGACACCTCCATGCTTTTGAACGTAGGGTTTTGTCCTTATATATGTTTCTGTCACCTCTCTTAGGATTCTTTCCAAAGAGCTTCTTTGCTTAAGCCCGCTGCCTGCTGCACCTGCATCAGCAGGCCTTCCGTATGGGCAGAAGACCCGTATGCTTCCACTCCTAGCTCCAAAGCGTGAGTACTTCCAGCTCATGGACGAAGTTTAGGGAATACAGGTAAGCAAAGGAAAAAAAAAATCACTCGTTATCTCATTACCTAAGTAGCATGACTGTTACTGCTTTTGGACTTTGCCACCTCGGTCCTGTCTTCCTCCCTACCACAAGGTCATTGCTCTATTTTGTCCACAGTTACAAACGTGTCAACAGACTTCAGAAACGCCCTCTCATGCACCTGCCTTCAGTGATCCCAATCGTCACCTGCCCTCTCTGCTCATGGTCTGTTGTGCATTTATGTGGAATCTTTTGGTAAGCATATACAAGCCGAGAGCCCGTGTGTCGGGGGTGGGGTGGGGGGAGGGGTTATGCATTGAACCGCTCACTGCAAGGTTAGCAATTCTAAACCACAAGTTGCTCTGAGAAAGAAACTCGGGACTTTCTCCCCCCATAAACAACAGTTACAGTCTCAGAAACTCACAGGGGCACTTCTACCCTGTCCCCTAGTGTCGCTGTAAGTCGGCATTGACTAGATGGCAGTGAGTTCTTTTTATATACAAACATATACTCATGTAGTTCCTTTTTCAAAATCGGGATCATGTTAAAAAACTGTTCTACTTTTCTTCTCTCCTGATATGTTTCAAGCATCATTATTACTTTGTTTTTCCAAGTGTGAGAGTTGGATTTTGTGTCCACTTGGCTGAACCAGGCTGGAGGTGGTTTGGCACTGAGGCCTAGTACTCCCCTAAGATGAGACCTAAGGGGACGGGATCAACTCCAGGAGGGGATCCCCTGTGAGCAGCCCCGCAGAAGTAAGATGAGGGTGGAGTGCAGCCCTCAGAGGTGGCTTAATTTCTATGTAAATCGGTGCTGTGGAAAGCTGGCTTACTTTTTGTGGTTCTGGATCCTGCACCTGGCTTGTTGACCTCTGATTCTGATGCTGGGGGGTCCTCAGTGGATCACCAGCTGACCGTGGATTTATCTGTCTCTACAATCCTCTTAGCCTGTGCTCCTGCATCCTGGAAGCTACATGAGTCAGGAGAAGCCTCCAGTTTGACGGACACACTGACTTGAAATCGGACTGGACTTGACTGTTTTTACAATTGTGTGAGCCATTTTCTTGATATAAATTGCTCTCTTTAGATACATACATGTAAGTGTCATTGATTTTGTTTCTCTAAAGAACCCAGTCTAATGCCCTATGGTAGTGATGTGGGGTTTTGGGGGTTTATTTTGGTAAATAAATATGCAACAAGACATTTGCCATTTCAACTTTTTTTTTTTTATGTGTATGCTCACTGAGTGGTTCGACCATTCCCACTACCCCCTTCCTGTTATGGGCTTTCAGGTTGCAGATGGTCCCACAGGGAGGCAGCACTATCCTTTGTAGAACCAGACTCCTACGATCGATAGGAATTGTTCATTCAAGCACATCAACTGCAAGTGGAGACAGCTTGACTTCTTCCTTTTCAGTCTGGATGTCTTTTATTTCTTCTTCCTGCCTAACTGATCTGCCTGGAGACTCTGGTGCCCTGTGCAGTGGGGTGGTGATCGAGGCCACCCTTATCTTGCTGCTGTTCTGAGAGGGAAGCCCTTTGCCCATTCAGATGATGTAGCTGTGAGTTCTTCATGGATGGCTCACACCCCACTGAACGATCCTTTTCTCTTCCTACTGAGTGTTTGTGTCATGAGAGAATAGTTGATATGAAATAGTTGTTATGAAAAGTCCTGCCCTACATTCAGGTCATGGTGAGTCAGAACCAATTTGAATCCCGAGCATTTTTTTGGGGGGGGGCATTACTGCTCTCCGGTGGTGGGAGTAGGAGGCCCAGCCCCACTGCTGGAATTGAACCTCCGTCCCAGTGGGCCGCAGTCCCACGCACAACCAATACACCACCGGGGCTCAGCCCCCACCTGAGCATTTTTTTAAATAACATTAGTTGATTTTCTAAGTTTGCATTCTTGGGATAAATCCCACTTGGTCATATAACCCATTTTTCATGTTGCTAGATTTAATTTACTAGAAGCTTGTGGATTTTGCTTTGTTTTGTTTTTTAGGATGTATCAGAAGGAGCACTGGGGGTCTGGTGGTTAAAGCACTCAGCTGCTAACTTTCAGAGATTTGAGCCCATCAGGTTCTCAGGAGAAACACATGGCAGTCAGATTTCATAGAACCTGGTTGGCAGCAGGTTGATGACAGTGGGAGCCCAAGATACATTTGCAGGCACTAGATAGGAAATAAGTCTCCGGTGAGCTCCCTCTATTCCTAACTGAGGGGAGGGAGGAAAGTGGTCACTAAACAGAGTGCACTGGAGAGATGAGTACAGAAGATCAAAGGGATACACCTGACTTGAATGGTTAAAAACTCGTCAGTTGATCCCCATTTGATGTACACTTGATTTCAACATTGTCTGTGTCATAGTTTGTTCATATTAGGGTTTCTCTCAGGGGCGATGTCCTTGGGGGTCACCCTCTTGAAGCTGTGTTGTGTGTTCTTCGTTTCTTTGGTGTACGGAACTCGGGATGGATGAGCCCACAGGGACAGCAAGTCAAATAAGGGTCTCAGGGCGGTACAGGGAGACAATGTCAAGGAATCCAGGAAAATAAAGCATGTTTGAAAACTGCTGTGGCACAAACTGCATCATACTGCTCGATGCCAATGAACTATGTATGGAGTGATATATGTATTGACGCCCAATAAGTAATAAATTAAAAGAAATAACCCTAAGATTTGAAAACACACTCATGCCATCAAGCCCATGCTGACTCACAGCAGACCCGCCCATGTAGGTTCCCCAGACAGGAACTCTGTACTGAAGTTGAAAGCTTCGTGTTTTCCCTGTGAAACGGCTGGGAGGTTCGAACTATTGCCCTTGTTCTTAGTAGCTCCAGTCATCATGAACTCCCCCCCAGGGCTCCCCTTCGTACAATCTGGAGGCTCTTTGGGTTGTTTTACTCAGTCCTAGACAGTGGCTGTGAGTTGGAGTTGATTAGACAGCTGCAGTCTTTATTCTGTTCAATATCAGTAATAGGTCCCGCTCTGCTCATTACTGAGTACCACCTGGCTTCTGCCTCAGGCAACTTCCTGGGTTTGGGAGTCAGCTTGTCCTCCCCCCTTGCTGTATTTGCGTTTGTCTCACACCTTGGACTTGACTTTGAATGCAGCTCACTGTGCCTACTATTCTTTCCAATCTCAGAAGTGGTGAGTCCGGACTCTGCTTTCTTTCAGATCCAGGCCATGAATCTGACCATCCAGAATCACCTTGCAATACCACTCTGTGCTCCTCACTCCAACCCTCTCTGCCCAGGTCCATCTGTTGCTACTTAGCGACGGCATGTAGGAGCTATAACTCTTTCCTTGATTCTGTATCTTTCCTTCTTCCATGATAAACAAAACACAAAAATGAAGTCCATTGCCGGCAAGTCAATTCTGACTTTGTGTGCATGGGTCCAGTAGAACCTAGCTCAATGGGCTTTCCCTGGTGATCTTTATGGAGGAGGATTGCCAGACCTTTCTTCGGTAGCTGGGTTCAGGCCACTGACCTTTGTCAAGCTGCCAATCGGTTTGCACTCCCCAGAGATGGTCTTCCCTGTTGCTACTGCATGTGCTGGGCAGCATCTGAAGGTGGGTGAGAGAAAGAGTGAAGGTGAGAAAGACCAGGGCTGAACCTTGCAGCACATCAACATTTGGAGACCGCTGCTCAAAGGCAGCAGGCAGCGGTGGAAGCCTAGAAGTGATTCCGGTGGAGGACAGACATGCAGGAGATCAGGGTAACTCATAAGTCAGCAGACAAGAATGTTCCAGAATGTAGGGAAAGGTCAGTGTGTGTACAGGATAGCTTGTCGGCTGAAAAACGCCTGTTTTACCAACATCCACACCAATGATTGGGCCATCTCCCTGCTGGACAGCCTTCAAGGGACACTAGTGTCCTCCAGATAAGGCACCCTGTCATTTAGCACTGCCCTCTCACCACTGCGGCATGGCCACACCAGTCCCCAGCCAGGACCCGCTACTTGCAAGGATAGCTGCCCCATTCTCTTTCACTCCTGTCCTGTACCTTCTGCCTGCAACCTGGCTTGCCCTTGAGATCTCACATGTTGCAAGGCCACTTCCTCCAGGAAGCCTTCTCTGGTCCCCCCAGTTGGTTACCATCACCTCTCTTCCCAGAGACTAGTGCTGGCTTGGGTAGGGCGGCAGGCCTCCTTCACGAGGTATGCCTTGTTCTGCAGCCCTCAGGCCAGGGCCTGACTCGTTCTTGCAAGGGGAGGCAGTAAAGCAAGCCTTGGCTGTGGGGGTTGAGTACACCCAACTTTTCCTCCCATCTGATAGCGAGATGCTTGAAAAATCAAATGGGCCAACAGGGCCAGAGGGGCTGCGTCACTGGG
Source organism: Nesogale talazaci (assembly GCA_004026705.1). NCBI lineage: Eukaryota > Metazoa > Chordata > Mammalia > Afrosoricida > Tenrecidae > Nesogale > Nesogale talazaci. The sequence continues at coordinate 60,750 of PVJH01012246.1, forward strand.
GTCAGTCCCAGACTTGTCATGGAGGTCAGCTTTGTTGAGAGAGCTGGACTAGGAGTGCAATTTCTGGCAACCTGTCCTTTGGGTCATTACGTTGCAAAATCCCCAGCGCTCTCCAGGTCAGAGGCTTTTCAAGGTATCTCTCACCTGTGGCTTCTGTCCACCTTGACTGCTGCCTCTCACTCTCTCTCTTCACTCACCTGGCAGCACCTTTTAAGAATTTCATAACAACATATCCTTCACATTTGCTTCTGCAGTCATTAATATCCTTTGCTTTTTCACCCCCTCCTCCTCCAAGCAGTCTTGGCTCTCCTCAGTGACACCACTAGGGTTGACATCATCCAGTGCACTGTCATCCTGGTGTCACATTCTTCCTCCATGTGCCTCCTTCCAGGTCAGACTCTACAGAATCTTTAGCAATGTTTATTATCAATATAGTGGGTGATAAGCATAGTTGTGGAGATAGCTTAAATGCAATATTATTTTGATGACATCTACTTTTCACTTATGTACACAAAAATATCTGACATGTCATCTTTACAATAGTTTAAAAAAGTCTACTGTCTAACATTTGCACTTCACTTATGTATTTCTGGCAATACTGAATGTCAAAGTGTGAGTAACACTGGCTGTGATAGTAAAGGTTGTGCATCAGTTTGGCTGGGCCATGAGTCTCTGGGGTTTGACACTTACTCATTGGTGTGATATGGCAGCTGTGTAATGATGTAGGCATCATGCAGCTGATGTAGCCATCTTCAATTTTGCATAGTGGCAGTTTTCACATGATGACCCAATAGTGTGGAAGAGTGAGGAGTGGGTCCCTCCACCTCTGCAGATGGATAGGAACAGCATTCAGGTGTGAAGAGACCCACCCGCACCTTGTCAGTTACCTGAATAGGAGCAGCACAGTTGTTCTGTATGCTCTTTCTGCACAGAATTACAGCATCGTTAGGACGCTATATTTCCTCTTTTTTCAATTACATGTATTTTTCCTCAAAGTTATTGATACAGATTCACAAATATGAGTTGTCATAATAGTGTAGCTAAAAGGTCAGAAAATGTGATGAAATCAGTAACCATACAGACACCAGCAGTTATGAAAAACAAGTTGACTGCCTGTAGCAAGGCCAGATGAAACCGAAATCACTGGAGTCAAAACCTCATTGGGATTGGGTAATAACGGCCGCTCTTGAGTGGAGTGAATTCAAAAGTTCACAAAGGACATTGGCCTTAGAGGTACATGGATAAACTGGGCTTATGAAATAAATTGTTGTTAGAGCTATCTATAGGGATATTTTTAATTTAAAAAATCAGCACTGTGCAAAAGTTGTGTAGACTGCCATTTTGGGTCACCTCCTCTGACAGCGTCACCTGCATGGTCTGTAGCTGTCATCCACAGGTGCTCTCGCTGTGAGTGAGTCCCGGACTGTGCTTGCTTTCCAGGGTTAGGGTATCTACCCAAAGACAAGAAACACGTTCTTCCTTCTTGCTACGTGCTACTTGCTAATCAATTTCTGGGGAAATGATTGATTATTACTGACCAAGGAGGCAGGTGTTATGAATGCCCAAAGCTGCAAACTGTTTGAGCATGGTTCTTAGGTGCGTGGGTGGTGCTCAGGAGCAGGGGTGGGTGCAAGATGAACTGCCACCAGCAGTCCACCAGTGCATTGCCGGTCATGGTGACACTGTGTGTGTCACTCAACACCTAACAAAACAAACAAACAAACCCAAACAGCCATTGAGTTGATTCATACTCACAGAGACCCTACAGGATAGAAGTGAACTGTTCCTGCGTTTATGCTGTAAATCTTTATGGGAGCAGAGAACCTCCTCTTCCTTCATCAGAGTAAGACTGCTGGATTGAACTCTAGACTTTGCAGTTATAGTGCAATGGTTTAATCCACTGCACCATAGGAGTACAATGGCCCTAAATTCAGGGCTTAGCTATCTGGTTCCTGGAAGGCAAGACCCCCCCTTCCCCGCAGTGAATGAGCTAGCTCTCACTAGGAAGAACATCTTTGTGAGAACCTGGGGTTAAACCCACCTGAACTCAATGCCTATAGGACAGGGTAGACCTGCCCCTTGGATTTCAGAGACTGACGGGAGTAGAAAGTCTAATCTCACTCCTGGTGAGGGACAGGTAGTTTCAAACTGCAGACCTGTGTGACTGGCAGTCCAAGTCATAGCCCACTATGCCAACAGGGCTCCTTCCTGGGAATAAAGGGAAGATTCACCCTTTTCAAGCATACAATATCGTATATGGATTTATTCCTGGTAATAGAATGATGCAATAAAATTTGGAAAACAGAAAATCTACTGCCACTGACTCATAGTGGGACCCTGCTCCCATCTGTCCTGCCCTGTGGATTCCAGCTCACAGCTGCTCAATGTAGGGTTTCTGGGCCTTTAGCCAGCTTCCCAGGCATTGACAGAATCATTTTTTTTCCAATTAGAAGAGGAGGCAAATTAACAAAAAAAAAGGGGGGGGTGTGATAAAAATCCTCACAATCTCACCTGTACTTTTGATATTCTGGTGTATTTTTCCTCTAGTCTTTTTTCTCCTATGAACCAAGATATAAAATGTATAGCGTCTACAAAAGGATATGTGCACAATGTAGAAAGGAATACACAGATCTAATAATTGAGGACATAAGTGTACTTTTTCAGTACTGCAGCTATCAGTATGACTAAGACCTCATGCCTTCAGTCTTTAGGTAAAATGCCAGTATGTAGCCTAAACTCCCCTATGCCTCATATTTCCAGCATTCTTTTTCTACTTCTGTAAATGGTTTAGGATGGTAAAAGGTTCTCATTAAAAAAATAGAAGCACATAATCAATAAAAAAGCTTCTGCTGAAAAACCAGTGAGTGAAAGCGTAGGGAATCCAGCAGTCTGATCACACCGTGCATGTCACTGTGTGTTGGGGCACCAAAGCAGCAGCTATCCACAACAGTATGACTGATTTCCCCAGTTCCCCTTTGCAGGTCATGCAGGGCTGCCTGAGGGGGACAGGGCACCATAGCACAGAGGCTGCAGATGGGAGTGATGGCCCAGTTCTAGCCTTAGAGGAAGCCAGTTCCTCATCCGAGAAAGGAATGGCTGCGCTGTTGACCCTCAGAAACCCCTCCAGCCCTGGACGACAGTTTAAAGGCTGGTGGTTCAAACTGACCCAAGCCCTTGAACACTGCATGGAGCTGTCTTACTCCAGAGTCCGTCAGGACCCACTCCACACCGTGAACAGTCACAGGAGGGTGCCTGCTAATGAGGGTGGTGAGAAGTGACAAGTCTTATTCTTTGGACAGCTTTGTGGACACAAGCCAGGAACAGAAGTGAAATCAAACCTTCGAGCTCCAGGTCCGTCTGCGACCCCTAAGGTGACCTGTGTATGACACTGGCTCAGAGGGGTCTGGGCGGCAGCTAAGCCGAGAGCCAACAAAATGTTGCCGTGCCCGGGCTGAGACACTCAAAGAATGGATGAACAGAGGGCAGGTTGAAAGTTCGAACCACCAAGCCACATAAACATTGCTGTACAGGTGGCACATGAATAAGTAATGAAGGTATTTACTTAACAAATAAAGATGGCCCTTGGGCCCCTGGCTCTCTGCGTAACGTGGCTTCCTGTTCTCAAATTCCAGGAGCTGGTATCTTGAGGATTCTGTGCAGAGGGTCACAGAATTGATTCCCTCCTTCTCCCTGTGACCCTTCCAGGACATTGTTAAATTTGTGTGTTCATTTCTAGGTGGGGATACTCCCCAAAGCTATGTATTTAATTTAAAAAGTTTTTTTATTTTTATTATTATTTTTTTTACAAAACAACCATGTTACCTTCAAAGTACTCTCCATTACACTTAACACACTTGTCAAATCTGTGATTCCATTCTTGGGAACATTTTTCAAATTCATTTGTTTGATTGGCTGACAGCACCTCCCTCCTTTTTAACACTAGGATGGAAAAAGCAAGATATTTGGAAGGGGATATTTCCTGATCTTTCTGAAGCTTATATCGTAGAGGGCAACTGAAATATTAGGGGACACTTACTTTCAACAAACATTTATGGAGATGGATATATTCCAGCAAGATGGCTCGACACTGGAATTTACAATGAATGAAACCTACAAGTTCAAAGCCCTTGTCACAGAATCCCAGGCTGGGGCATCACCAGCCAACCCCAGTGCAGCTTCCTTGTGTTCTTCATGGGTTGGCATCTGGTTGACAGAGCGGTTAGACCACTCGGGGTTTGGTCAGCAGGTGCCCTGGTGGGGTAGCGGTTGCCCGTTGGTATCCGGTTTGCATGGTCTGCAGTTCGACACCACCAGCCACCAGCAGCAGCTCTTCCGGAGAAAGACTGGGCTTTCTACTCCGGCTTGCAGTTAGTCTCGGGAACCCACAGGAGGTTGCTACGAGTCGGCAGTGGCAGCC
>PVJH01012247.1:0-65188 GCA_004026705.1 Nesogale talazaci
CAACGGTGGCAGGACAGGTGGGAGTCATGTTACAAGGCAGAATCTCAAGTGGCAACAACTAGTGTGGAGGTAAGCTGAGTGGAGGGGACAGCTGGGGAGGAATTCATGAGTAGTTGGGGGCAAAGGGTTGGTCCCACTGCCTCCTCGTCCCCCTCAGTCACGGAAGAGTCCAGTTCTAGGCCCAAGAGGCCCCTGGGGTGCCCAGGCCAAGGGCAGCAACCTTGCTCCGCTCCCAGGCAAATGCCTCTGCTCACCTGACACCAGCATGCGTCTCAGGTGACTTGGCCAGCAGTGGTGCCCCTCTCTGGGATGGAAAACACAGGAGGAACTCGAGTCAGGGGTCAGATGAGGCTTCTTTGAGAGACTGGGGGTGGGGACACCCATAGTTTCAGCTCTTCTCATAGTGGCCTGGGAAGACCTAGCCCTGAGGGAGGTGGTCAGAAAGCAGAGGCGTCAGAGAATGACGCTGGGGCCCAGGGGGCCCCAAGGTGGCACCACAAGGCCTCGTGAGGCTCCCAGGAGAGGGCGGTGATGGGAATATGACGTCACCCAGTGTCCTCGACCTGGGAGCCCAGGGCTTTGTTGGGGCAGAAGCTGGACTGTGGGAGCTGAGGGGAGAGGAGGAGGAGGGGAGGTGGCAAGAGGCAAGAAGGATGGCGGGTCTGGAGTTGGGAGCAAACACAGCTCCCCTCGGGTGCTGGCCCCAAAGCCTCACCGAGCTCCCCTACCCCTCCCAGGACAACTTTTGGGTAGGCCACCAGGAGCCTCCACTGCCCTGTAGCTGGAACAGCAGGCGGAGGGGCTTCTGAGACATCCATCTGTCCCCTCTGCAATCTGTCCCCTCCCCATGGTCACAGCACCACAGGCCTGTCACACTAGCCTTTCCTCTCCCCCATCAAGTTGAAGTTCGGGGCAGCCTCAAGGCGCAGGCATCCCTCGGCCTGGAATGCCCTCCTCTGGCTGGCTCCTTACTGCCTGCCCTGTCACCTGAGCAGTTGGTAATGTCTGACACATCACTACCTGGAATCCCGCTTAATTGTTCTCACAGCTGTCACCCGCCTGCCCGGCCACCCACCCCTAGAACAGAATGTAAGCGCCACATGGCAGGTGTAATACCTGCACACAGTAGGACGCCTGTATCTGCCAAGTGTGGTCCTGGCACCTAGTAGGAAGCCTGTATCTGTAAAATACAGGAACCAGTGCTGGCAGGACACCCCGCTCACCAGAGTGATTTTCTTTTCTTTTTTTTTTTGGGGGGGGGCATCACTGCTCTCCGGCGGTGGGAGTAGGAGGCCCAGCCCCACTGCTGGAATTGAACCTGCGTCCCAGTGGGCCGCAGTCCCGCGCACAACCACTACGCCACCGGGGCTCAGCCCTCACCAGAGTGATTTTCATCAGACATGGTTTGACCCCGTGTGCCCGCCCCTCCTTGTCACTGCCTGCATGGCCTCTGCCTCTTTTCTTGCCTTGCCCCACCCCCAGGCTGGGTCAGACTCAGACCTCTGCTTTTTTTTTTAAGCATCACTGCCCTCTGGTGGGAGTGGCAGGCCCAGCAGACCTCTGCTTTTGCCAGGCTATCTCCTCGACAAGCACCTCCCCCACTCCTGGCACCTGCCAGACACTCCGGTTTCTTCTTTGGCTCCTGGGCCCCTAAACTTTCAATCCAACTTCTCAGTTGGGAGGAACATGAACTTTCAATCCCAGACTCGCCAGGTGAAGAAATGGAGCTGCATTTCCTGGTCTCTGCGGCCGCGGGGCTCCCACACAGGCTTTTGAATCTAGGCATTTCTCATTCACGACAGCTTAACAACTCAATCTCTTCAAGGCGGTCTCTTGTCTCTGCCCTGAGCCCAGGGGCTCATGTTCTGTAGCGGAGGGGAGGCTGCCTGGGCGGGGCGCCTTCTCAGCCCCTCCTCCTGTCACCCAGGGCCCTGCCAGGGCTGATGTCTCTAGTCTGGAACCAGGTTGGGGGTCTGTCCAGAGGGGTGATGATCCCAGGAGATCTGGTCAATCCCCGTCCTCTCCCACAGCCCTCTGCACCCTTCCCAGGTATGGGACGTCTATCTTCCCTTCACTCTCAGGCCCTCGGATCTGTCAACAGCGCAGTGACTGATGATCCTTACCCCCCCCCCCCCCCCCCCCCCCCCCCCCCCCCCCCCCCCCCCCCCCCCCCCCCCCCCCCCCCCCCGCATTAGCAGCACTGCCTGTGTGTTCAGGAGGGGCAGGGGGCAGGAAGGCAGTCTCCAAGCACGCACTGTCCTGGCACCGTGCTAGCTGCAGACAGTCTTGGTGGCATCTCGTAGGCTGTGGTAAAGTCAGGACTTGGTGGCTCCGCTCCGCTCAGGTGACGATGCCCTGGTTTGTGGGCAGGCTGAGTCTCCAGGGGAGTCAGCAGACGCTCAGGGCAGTCCTGAGGAAACTCCGCTCCCCTTCCCTAAGTGGCCGGCAGACAGGCAGGCTCCTTCTGCCAGGCCTCGCAGGCATTTACTTAGGGTATCGGCTTGGCTGGGCGAATGCTGACAGGGCCTGGGCTCAGAGCCCAGGTCCTGGGGACACGGGCTTTCCCACAGCTGGGGGCAGGGACAGAAGGGGCAGATGGGCTTGGGGACAGGGAGGGAAGGTCTCCCCAGCCTGACTCTCGTCCTTTTCCTGGGCTCAGGCTCAAAGCTGTTCAGAGCTCCCTCACATGGCTTCTTTGGGAATTGCAGCCATCTAGCACATGAATGATCAGTTCTTGAGGGGTGTCAGCTGACCCACATGAGGCAGGCCTTAGTGGGCTTGCTGATGAAATGAAGGCTCAGGGAGGAGAACGCCTTGACCCCCTTCTTTTTGCCTTTGTTGTCCCCTTGTGACTTAGGAGAGGCCCTGTGGGGCAGAAAACAGCACCTTTGATCTGGGCCTGTCCTGGACCAGGCTGCGTCCCTGGGTCTTCCGAGTCCACAGAACCACATCCAAGGGCACGGGCCAGCCCCTTGGCCTGCCGCCCCTTTAAAAACCTGGCTGTGAAAACCAGCTCTATGGTTCCCTCCTCCCAATTCACGTCTGCTTGAGCACAGGCAGCAACGGGGAACTCGGTACCTTAGTGCAGTGGCCCGGCTGCGGTGAGCCCACTGAGAGCAGAGGGCAAGCCTTGGCTGGGATGGACAAGGGAGGGGGCTGTGAAACAGCAGGGAAGCAATGCTAAAGCCCAGTCCCAATGGGCAGCACTACAGCCAGCCAGTCTGTTGGGTGTGTGTGTGTCCGTCCGTCCATATCAGGAACCTTGTTGTGAGGCAGTCTGGAGTGAGCTTTCTGGGGAACTGGCTGGGGGTGGTGGTGACATTCCAGCACCACTAATGAGACAGTGAAGACAATTCTGCCCATTTTGTTTTATTGTTAAATTGCTAAAAAGTCACCGGGGGGAAACATTAACAAAAATGAAACCGACACAGATTGAGATACCAGTGAAATCCACATTTTCACGCCTACACTGTAATGTGCCTACAATGACTACCTCAGGGGGCCTGACAGGGCAGGGACATCGCTCGCAGCACCGGCTTGGCCGGGCACGACAGGCGTGCACCGGCATGCACCCTGGTTGGTGAGAGGGGAGCAGCACAAAAGGGTCAGGGGTCCCAAGGTTTGTCTCATCTCAGTGGAGTGGGAGGGAGTGTGGTGAGGGGCCACTGACAGGTGAGCATGCAGAACGCGCCTTTGGCAGCTTGTTGGGGCGGCTGTGCGGAACGCGTGCAGACCCTCCCTGCCGGCCTGTGTGCTGTTGCCGAGACCCAGAATGCCACAGAGCAGGGCACAGCACCATGCCGGGGTCACCACAAGCGGAGGCGAGACAAGCAGACAGGCGACCAGAACAGTGCTTTGGAGGAGATGGGAAGGAGCAAATTGGAAGCCACCCCCTGGGGGCGCTCTCTCCTCAGAGGGCAGGCCAGGCTGAAGTGGGCTCCATTTCTTCCGCCATGCGGTCTGAAAATGAGCACCCAATACCACAGTTCCTAAGACAGTCGATGGTTTCAGCTCTTGCTATAGAACTCAGGGGCTAAAATCAAATCAATCTGCAGATCTAAGCTGGGCACTGCCTTCAAGCAAAATGTAATCTTGCTGGGACACCTAATTTGTGCTCCCAGAATGTGGGGACAGGGTGAGCCCAAGGCTCTCTTTGTCACAGAAGCTGTAAAACAGGAGCTTGGGAGGGTGGCTCGGTGGTCCACACAGGCGGCGTCAGTGTGACAGGGGGCTCTCAAAGGCACACTTGCAGGAATGGAGGGGTTTAAAGCTTCAAATAGAAACAAAATGTACTTTAAATACTTAAATACTGATAAATACTTGTGTTTAGGTGCTCCTGAGGGTGTTAAAATTTTTTGTCTCATTTTTCTCAGCATCTTTTAAGACAAAATCTGTGTCACGGTCAAAAAACAGAGTCATAGCTACATGAGACTGCACGGGACACCCAGGGCTCTGTGGGTGCTCCCCTCTGGGAGACACCTGACGGTCCACGCAGCCCCGGCCTCACGGACACGGCTTCTAGGAGGCCTTCTCCCGAGGTACGTGGTCCAGTGTCCAGGAGCTTGAGAGCCCACCACCACCAGGGGAGGCCGAGGCAGTTTCTCAAAGAACTGTAAACGGGCAGCCTGGCTGCCGCCATGCTGGGTGACCCCAAGTTCACGGGGCCACACTCCTCTCCAAGAGAATCCTTGCCTGTGGTCCTTCCTACCTGCTTGGGTAAGGCAGGCCAGGCGAACAGCCTGCTTAGAAAGGCCACAGAGGAGGGAAACAATGAGGAAGTGGAGATTCTGAATGTGCAGACTCCCACCGATGTGAGAAGTGAAAGGGAATGGGGGTTGGAGGCCCTGTCCAGGACCAAATGCAATGTCATCCACAAGGTCAGAGTAGCAGCAAAGCCCCTCAAAGCTGGGCTCTATTCCACTCCTGGACGAGGGCCACATGATGGCAACGGCCGAGGGCAGGGGGTCGGTCGGGACAGCCAAGGGCTGAGTTTTGAGCAGTCGGACGGCACAGCGAATCCCCACACAGGAGCACAGGCAGCAGACTGGGAGCTGGCCCTTCTCCCGGGCTTGGCACGAGAGGGGCGCGGGGAGGCTTTTCCCCTGTGAAAGGCAGACGGTTCGGGGGAAAGGATTCAACATGATGTCACGGGGAGAAAACATCCCTATCATCAGACAGACTGTGAGGTGCTGGCAGCAAGCCAGGAGACCGGGCCAGCTGAAACGGCTTGTGCTTGGGAAATCTAGCAAGGAAAAGGGATTGGAGAGGGGTGGGGAGGGAGCATGGGGAATGCAATGTTTTGAAATCTAAATTTAAATTCTAAAGGCAAAATAAAAATCCTCTTAGAAGCCACATGTTAAGTGGTGCCATGTGCAATCTACTTGATCTAGTGTAGAGTGGTGAACTTGTGATTTCCTCTACTGCCCAAGGGCTCGATCTGGAAGCACTTCCGCTCTGACTAAAGAGAAAAGTTGAAGACAGAGCCCCCCTGGGTGACACTGGGACAGGAGAAGCTGGAAGGCCGGGGCTGCCCTCAGGGCCAGCACCTCGTGATTCTCATCCCGATCACTGGCCCTTGGCCAGGCAGAAAACAACTGTTCACAGGAGACAGAACGGTTCCCAGGAGGGGCGCCGCTCCAGGGCCGACGTCCACATTCTGTAAGGAAGACCGAATGTCCAGTGTGTTTGGGAGATTAAAGGCTGTCCGCAGGAAGCAACCAGTGTGGCCGGGTGCTTTCTCTTTCTTTCCTAATACCGGCATCTCAGAATTCCAGACTGGGTCCCTCGCAACACCGAGGAGAGTTCTAGTTTCAACTTGTATCTTATTTTTCTAGGCACCTGGGCTTTGTGAGTGAAACAGTGAGAAAAATTATAGGGCTTAACAAATCTATGGATATATATTTAAAAAAAAGCCTACAATGGGAAAGGTAACCTCTAAGGACCAAATTTTTAGGAACAGAAGGGGAGAAACAAATGTGGTTTTTGGAAAATTGCAACTGAATATGATTGTCAGAAAATGCCACAATCAGACACCAAGTGTTTTCTGAGGCGTGCTGGGAGCACTACAGAGGCCAGCGGACCCAGGCCGCTCCCCTCTGATCCTGGCACACCATTGTCAGTGCCAGCTCGGTTCCCTTTCCTCCGTCCCTGAGGGCAGAGTGGGCCCGTCAGAAGGCAGGCCAGATTGTATAGGCTCCTTCGTGTCCTGCGTGTCCCCCCCCCACCCCCGCCTGCCTGAACCTCAAAGCCCCCTCCTTTATGCTTTGCACAGGCGCCACTCCCTCTGACTCTGAAAGGCCACATGGAGATGGACAGGGGCTCTTCCGGGTTGTGTGGAAAGTTACTGACAGTAGTTTGTCTGCTCCCTAAATTCTTGGTCTAGTTACCAGCACAGTAGAAAAAGGCAGCACAGCCTCTGCTAAAACACAGCAACAATTTTATCGGAACCAGGACGGAGATGGCTCCCCTTTTGTAAACAGAGTTGGCTATATAATATATATCTATATATTCATATATAATTTTCTTCTGGCTGGAGAGTGGGTCCCAGCCTGGAGGGAGGGAGGTTGGGTGTCTGGGAAGAATCATTCTGTCCTTTGTTTTCCCAATTCTCAGTCCAGTGGTTGCACACTGGAGAATTCCAAATGAAAAGCCACAGAGAGGGAGAGGGGTCAGGACACATTATCTCTTTGCTCGCACAAAATACAAGGCGTTTGTTTTGGGGTAGTATTTCACATTCTGCTTCTTGTCCATGAGCCCTCCAAATATGATGAGCTCACCCCTGCCCTGCACCACCGTGTGCAGGCTGGTCTCTGGAGGCCCCACCACAGAGCTGCTCGTGAAGACTTTCCACTTGACCCGCCCCTTCTCCTTGGTGCCCTGGATGTCCAGCACGTACATCTGCATGGGCTTGCAGTTCATACTCTGGTAGAGGGGTTTGCCAACGTTCAGGGACTGTGGAGGGTGGTGGCCCAATCGGCGGGCAATGGGAGGCAAGGAATGTCCGTCCCCTTGGGCCGGCCCTGGCCGGGGGGTGGGTGCCGTCTCGCTGCTGCCCAGACTCTGGTTCCCAGGGGAGCCTGGAGAAGAGCCGAGGGGAGGGCTCAGGGCCGAAGAGGTCGAGGGGCCTTTGGATGACGTTGCTTTGATGGCTTCCAGACTCCGCCGCAGGGCCCCTGGGGAGACGGCCCCTGCAAGGGCACTGGCCACGTGCGGTGGGGTATGAACGCCATTCGTCTGTTCTGAAGGGTGCCTGCCACTTGCCCCCACTGTCCTGTTGTCCACACCATCTGTGTGACTGCTACTGGGCGTAGGTTTGGGGTCCCAGCTCATATCGATTGATCCGAGTCTCAGATCTTTCTGATCTGGCAGTGATCCTCGTCGGGAGGCCACAGAGAGTCCCAGTTTTAGGTCATACCCTTCAGCGGCAGATGGCGTGCTTGGAGAGATGGCCTGTACGGGACTGTCCAAGGAGGACCCACCGACAGCTGCTGTTCCCGGAGATAAACTTCCACCATTGAGGATGGGAGAGCCATCTCCTCTGGCTGGGGAAAGACTCTCTTCCCGAGAGCCCGAGGGGGTCTGCCTTTGCGCCCTAGGCCTCAGTGTCCCCCAGCGACCGTTCACACAAGGGGCTTCATCCAGACTCCGGACTGGAGACTGCGAGCGGTACTCTCGGGTTTCCGGAACCAGGGCTGGCGGTGTGGCACTGATGGGTGATGGGCGAGAGTTCAGACTGGGGCTGAGTGGGGCTCTTCCACTGGGAGCCTGGCTGAAGACCACCACGCACTGCCCCACCTGCAAGACAAACAACAGGTGCTCACGGGCTCTCGCACCAGCAGCCACGAGACCTTCTAGAAGGACCACTTGCAACATGCAGGCGTTCCGCAGGTCCTTGAGACACAGGGATGAAAATGAGGCTAGAAGGGGAGACAGATAGGAAAACAATCTCTTGCTTTTGTGGGGCATGGGCTATTATTATGAGAGTCACGTCCAGAAAACAGAGGTAGGACTTAAAGGACCCTGGAGCAATTTTCATAAAGTGATGCTCATGCTGGGACGCACATGTGTCATTCAACAGAGCTCAGACAGGAGAGAAGTGCCCGGGAGCTATGGCTCACGGCCGCCTCTCTGATGACAGCAAGGGCTGTTTGCTCGGGGAATAATGCCTTTGTCATCGGGCATATTCAGTTGGTTTTACAGTCAGGACCCCTCGTTGCTGGCTGCCAACTCCTTGCTTACCCGGCAGGCTGGGTGGCACCACAGTTCTGGGGCTCCATGGTCTTCATTTTCTACCTTGAGTGGCTGCCAGGCCCAGGGTGCCGAGTGCATGTGCAACAACCAGGCGTCCTTGAATAGCTGTAAGAGAAAGACCGAAAGCAGGACTGAGGCACTGCTGTCACGTAGAGAGCTGGCACCTCGAGGCAGAGCGGCCTGGCTTAGGGTGGATGCGAATGAGCTTCCCAGAGAGCAGCCAGACCCTCGGTGAATACTTCAAACCACGAGGCACAGCATCGACTCATGAGCCCTCCCTCAGCCCCTCCTCACCACCACCAGCATGAGCCAAGCATAAGCGGCTTTGAGAGTCTTGCCCGTGGTTAACTCACAGCATTGGGGCCGCCGCACCCTCCAAGGATCAAGATGGTTGCATCATCTACGACAATCTGGGAAGGGGAGAAGTTTAAAATAAGCTGATGAAAATCACAAGGGGCTGGTTTGGGGGGGTCTACGAGGCTAGCCCACCGTTCCCAGGTGAGTGTGAGTATAAAGCTCTCGGTTCTCCCCAAGTCTTGTGAACCCTGATCCCTGTGAATAAATTACTGATGAGACCAGAAATGGATGTATTTTTTTTGTGGATCAAATATTAACATCTGAGAGTGCCAACCACACAAAATGCACAGTTCTCTTGAAAATGAAATAGCAAAGTGGGTGCTCTGGGGAGAGACATAATTTAAACCCAAGATAAATACAAATAACTCATTAGAAGATGAAAAATAAACACCAGCAAAAAAGAATGAAACATTCTTTTTGGCTTAGTGCACACTGGCATCTTACCTGGTGCCCTCCTCCCTCTCCCGTCCTAACTGAAAGATGCTACACTGTTTGCTGAATAGCTATTTTAATTCCTGAGCACCTGAGATTGGCCACCTCGAGGGTGAGGACTGGGGCCGGTGATGTTCGGCTTGGACCATGCCCACTGCTCGAGGTCCAGGACCCAGACATCGTTGCTCCTGTGAAATAAGGACAGAGGATGAAGAAGGGGAGTGGGGCTGGGGACACAAAAGCAGGAGAGTCCAACACGCCCAGCCGGTACACTTGCCCCCTTGTTACCTGCATCTGGAATGTCTGTGTTCGGGAGACTTCAGGGGTGGGCAGACCACTCAAGTGGCAAGAGTGGTTCAGGGGCTTCCACACCTGAAAGACTGTTGAGGAACCCCAACTCTACAGCCTTGAGCAAGTCACTTAATGCTATCTATCTATCTATCTATCTATCTATCTATCTATCTATCTATCTATCTATCTATCTATTTTTGGCATCACTGCCCTCAGGTGGTGGGAGTAGGAGGCCCAGCCTTTGCTCCGTGGAGCTGGAATCGAACCTCTATCCCAGTGGGCCGCAGTCCAGCGCACAACCACTACGCCACCGGGGCTCAGCCACTTGATGCAATTTAACTGTGCTTTCTTTACTTATAAAATGCAAATACTTCTACCATCTGAAGAACTGGTGGCAATGACTGAATTGTGACCCCACCCCTCTAATAGACAACAATTTGGCTAAGTCATGCTTTCCAGCATTACATGGTGGTCTTCCATTTTGCAGTATTATGTAATTATTCTCCTTTTTATGTGTTGTAAACGTCAAGCTTTCTGTATCACGAGGGAGGGTTAGGGTGGGATATATTTTGAGAGACATAGTCTTACTGGAGGGCAAGACTCGAGTCAGACCACTTTTATAGGCACTCGTTATAGTGCCACGAGAGATGACAGACAAGAAAAGGGAGGAGAGCTGGGGACGGGGTGTGCCCTTGGGGCCCCGGGGTTCTGTGCTGAGAACCTCCCTGACCCAGAGGACAACTGAAGCTGAGACACATGGGGTCTTCAAGGAACACGGCCCCAGATGCTGAAAGGAGATAAGGACCGTCCTCCAGAATAGAACGATAAAGGAAGCTTTCCTTAGGGTTGCCGCCTAAATTCAGACTTCTCGGCTCCTGAATTAACTTCTGAGAGAACAACTTTCTGTTTGTGAAAGGCATCCATTCAGTGATACAGCAATAGCACTGGAAAACCAAGAGCAGCTGGTTTAAATGAGGTTACCTTGATAAAGGAGCACGGCAAAGTGTCATGCTCACAGTCAGTCCGTAAACAGGTATTCTTCTTCCCTTCCTGTCCCTAGGCCCCTCTGGACCCTCTCAAGTTTCTGCTCTTTCCACTGACCCAAAAAGCCACATCCAACTTATGTCTGTAGCCACACACTATTATCAAAAGTAAAAGCTACTTGCTGATAGCAGAAACTAGCTACTGGTTGAGTTTCAAACGCAACTTAATGTCCAGGAGTGCTAGGGATTTATCAATCTTGGCTACAAAACACTAAATTTAACTTTTTCTTTCCTTTCTTTCTTTTGGTGTGGCATCACTGCCCTGGTGGGAGTAGGAAGCCCAGCCTTGCTCCTGGAGAACTGCTGCTGGATTTGAACCGTCAACCCAGTGGCCGCAGTCCCACACACAACCACTAGGCCACCAGGGGCTCAGCCTCAAATATTCAATTTCACATGAATGCTAGCTACCAAGCGCCTTGGTGGTGTAGTGGTTAAGCATGGAGCTGCTCTGCTAACTAACTGCAGGGTCCGCAATCCAAGACCATCAGTGACCCCGCAGGAGATGCCGCCGCTGAGGCTTACTGCTCCTGGAGGTCACTGTGAGTTGAAATAAGCTCAATGGCAGAGAGCTTGGTGTTCTCTGGAGTGAATGCCACTGCTTTAACGAGGACAGATTGATATGGCCAACCCTCACGGGACCAGCACAGCAAGAACCTCCTGGATGCAATCGCTTCCTCACACACAGGAATCTCAAAGAACTCCTCAAGACCTACGCCCTGGAGGCAGCTCCACACTGCTCTGAAACAGGGTGGTGAAGTGCAGCCAGGAGTGGTCTGTAAAAGCTTTACTGGCAGCACATCAACTTCCACTGTGAGCCGGCTTTGGATTCGAGCCTGAGTTGGTTGGGAGCAGTCGGAGGTGGAAGGGACAGAAATGGGGTTGGGGAGCAGCCCCACAGAAGGGTGTCTCGCCCAACAGTTTCCTTACTCCCACTTTCCTCCAACCTATCCATAATTTCCACCTGCTCATCCTGCTGCTGTCCTCCTTCTTTAAAGTCCAGAGAGCAAGGACGAGGTAACAAAGCAAAGCCTTGAGAGGCCTACGCTTCTTGGGCACTGGGCTTATGTAGAATGGCAGAAGGGAGGAGGGGGGTGGAGGGGTGGTCCCTTCAGAACGTGAGCCTACTGAATAGAGCTGTGGCCCAAACAAGACTTCCAGGGAGCCCTGACTTTATGGGGCAAGTTCTCCTACTTGCTGGTGTGGGATCAAGAACCCAAAGACAGGCAGAGGGGCGAGGCAGACCACTGGGAAGATCCAGGAGCGCCTTGCTCAGAACAGCAATCAAGCCAAATAGACTTACATTTGTCGGGATCCCAAGGAGCCACCAAAGACAATCATTTTATCATCTATCACACAGGACGAGTGACCGGCCATAGGAGGTGGCCCATGAGTTGTCACAATGCAGTTCCACCTAATGTTAAAAAAAGAAGAAAAGTAGAAACCAAGAAGTCAGCATATATGCATCTGGTCTTCACATGTTTAAAGTGGAAGACAGGAAGCTGACCCCCAACTAACAAGACACTATCAAGTTTGGTTGCTTTGGCCTAATCAGTGGGAGTTGCCTGAGAGCACAAACCTGCAACCTTGCCCATTTACCAGCCCTGATTGGCAGCGGCTGCCAAGAACCCTACACTCAGTGTTCATGGCACCGAACAGGATGAGCCGTCATTCAGAAAAGACATATTTGAAAAACAATTGAGATAGTCTTGGGTACATAGCAGAAGTAGGGAATCATCTGGATCCGCAACACTCCTGGGAAACTGTGAACCAACGCTGACGAGCTCCCGGATCTTCAAATGGCTGGTTCACTTTCCTTGGAATAGAAATGCATTTCTTCCACTTGTTCCCTTTAGAATAAGGATTCTTATTACTCAGGGTCTTGAGGGGTTCTTTAGGTCCTCTGAAATTGCAACACACACACACACACACACACACACACACACACACACACTCTCTCTCTCTCTCTCTCTCTCTCTCTCTCTCTCTCTCTCCATCACCCTCCCCACTCCCCTGCTCTGGGAAAATAAAAGAGTCCATAGTTTAAATCAGACTCTCAAGGGATTCTTGATATAAAAACAAAGTGATTTAAGATCTCCTATTCCAGAGTTTTTGAAAATCTTACTGTTGTGGCTTACCAGTTTTTAGAGGGTGAATAAGTATGTATTTCATCAAAGAATCTCTCTGGTTGGTGCAGGGGATAAGGGCTTGGCCGTGTCCAGCCACCAAACAGCACCAGCAAGTCCTTATACACGACCAGAGTCGCTCCAGCTTTGGGAGAAGGGTAGGATCCTGGGAGAAGTCAACAACACCACAGTTAGGGCTCAGGGTCCACAGCCAGCTATAGGCAGCCTACCTCGACCCAAGCCCCACAGAGTCAGAGAGCCACAGGGCAGCACTAAGGGAGCAGGCTTTGAAGGCTCAGTGTGAAGCACTTCCAACACAACTATGGGCAGGACACCAAGAATAGTGGCTTCCGAGGGGCTTCGAGCCGGGTCTATGAGCTACACTGACCACATTTTGGAAAAAACAGACTCCCAGGAACTTGGCGCATCCTTGCTGCAAAACTACAGGGATAACAAACGTGCCAGAAGAGCATGTCTTTGCCGAAAGCAACTGGATTTTCCCCAGCCTCTTACTCTGCACTGTTTACATATAACTCACTCAAACCTCTCAAAACTTCCCCAGAGCAGACATTATTCTATTCCCAGATTATGGAAGAGGAAACTGAGGCACAGAGCAACTAAGCTCATTTCCTCAAAGTCACACATCCAGGTGGTGGCAGAGAAGGAATCTGAATCTAGGTAAACTGAACACATTTAGAAATAATCTATGGGTTGTGCCTTGAGGGTGCTAGAAATAATCCATTTTTCCTGAGTATGATCTAATACAAAGAAGAAAGTCTGGAAGATCAATAACCATTTCATTTTCTTTTCTTTTTTTTTTTTTTGGCATCACTGCCCTCAGGTGGTGGGAGTAGGAGGTTCAGCCTTTGCTCCGTGGAGCTGGAATCGAACCTCCATCCCAGTGGGCCGCATTCCCGCGCACAACCACTACGCCATTGGGGCTCAGCCTTCGTTTTCTTTTCTATTAAAAGTTTTTCTGTACTGGTTGAACTTTACAAAAGGTGATGCCTGCCAAGTTTGGGGGGAAATGGCTATTTCAGTTTTTTTTTTTTTTTGGCATCACTGCCCTGGTGGTGGGTAGGAGGCTCAGCCTTTGCTCCTGGGAGCTGGAATCGAACCTCCATCCCAGTGGACCGCAGTCCCGCGCACAAACACAACACCACCAGGGCTCAGCCTATTTCAGTTTTTTAAAACAATAAATGTTCTCCCCTAAATTTACTCCATTTTATGAGTGCCCATGTGATAAAAGAATATCTTTTTAACCTTTTACCTGAAATTTCAAAATACCAAAGCTTTAAAAAAAACTGACTTTTTGGGGTAACAAAATGATGAGCTTCTAAATAGTCTTTCTTTAATGCACTCATTTGCTGGTCACTAGATTCAGTATTGGTGCCTACTTATACACTTGATTAGGGTGCCGCCCCAGACTTACCAGAAGGACTATCAAAGAACATGTGATGTATTCACATTGCAAAGCGTGGGAATCTCTGAATCCCACATCACACAAGTTTACCATGAGTGACCACGGTTCAGGCCTTACAGTCCAGAGCCAGTCTTTTGGCTCAGACCCTAGCCCTGTCATCTAACCAGCTGTGAAACTCAGACCACTTTCCAAACCTCTCCCTGCCTCAGCTTCCTTACCTACAAAGTGGAGTAACAATAGTACCTGCCCTATAGGCTGGCGAAGAACAAAGGAGTTAAATCCTGTGTAAGGCATCGAGGACAATGCCCGGTATTGTCAAGGCAAAGTACCATGGTCTTTCATACAAGATCAATTAGTCACAGATACAGGCACACTAAGGTAAGTTTGGCTCCAGGTCACAGCAATAAAGCTAATTTTCAAAAAAAAATAGTTTTTGCTTTTTGGGGGATGGGAAGGAGATGGGGTTCCCCAGTGCATATAAAAGTTATATTTACACCATAGTCTACTAAGCAGTCCTGGCGGGAAAGTGAAGTTTGAAATTTCCAGCCACTCCTACTCCCGTAGAGAGTTATAAATCCCGGGGGGGTGGGGGGGGTGGGAGGTGGTGGGCGGGACACGCAGTTTTACCCTATACATTAGTCAGCATCAACGCTCTGGCTTGTTGTTGTTTTGGATGTCTAGTAAGAATTACCAAAACATTACACAGAGAAACGCCAACTGAGCACAGGCTATTGGAGAAATGGCAGCGGCAGACGGACTCAATGGCAGAGTTGTCACAAACCTCCCAACTGTAAATCAGCATGTTGTTGGAGAAGCTCACTAAAGTAATACAACAAAGTAACCTTTGTAGCCAACAGATTGCGATCAAGGTGCAGTGAAATTTATGAGGGCAGCATTGAACTGTGGACATAAAATTAATACTGCGACACAGCTAAAGTATTTCCTAGCGGAGTGGCCACTTGATTCAAGACAGCGTAAAAGGAAACAGCCAGAGAAATAAAAGGAGAACAATGGGTGGCATGAGAGGAAGTTGTTTGAGTGCAGGCTTTAGTGGCCCTTATTTACTCTATGCTTCCTGCATAGGCAAGGATCACTACTTTTTTGTTGTCCTGTCTGTTTATTTGTTTTTTGGGAGGCATCACTGCCTTCTGGTGGGAGTAGGAGACCCAGCCTTGCTCCTGGAGAGCTGCTGCTGGATTTGAACCACCACCCCAGTGGGCTGCAGTCCTGCACACAACCAGTACGCCACCGGGGCTCAGCCCAAGGATCAATACTTTATGAGTAGAGGCAGACCATTATTTTGTTTACCAGTTCTCTGTTTACAGAGGTTACAGGTATGTCATAGAAATATAAATCACTTATAGGGAAGAAAAAATTATCGTAGAGCTCAAGAAAGGTACTGGTAAAACCTAAGGGCATGTATAACCAAACCACAGACGGCAACCAGCTTCAGAAGAGTGCCCATTCCATTACCTGGCTCCACCTCCAGGCTGCTGCTGCTAGGTGCCACTGTGTCGGTTCTGACCCAAAGTATCCCTACCCACAACCAAGTGCAGCGGGGCCCTGTCCTGTGCTACCCTCCTATTGTTCCCCTGCCTGCTCCCTCCCTTGCAGCCAGTGTGGGTCCAGCTCAGTGAGGGCCGTCCTCTTTTCCACTGCCCCTCCACTCTACCGAACATGAAGTTCTTCTCCAGTGACTGCTTGCTCTGGACAGCAGGTTAAAGTGTATTTCCAAAAATATTAAGCAAACTAGATACAGGACAGTTGGTGAAAGTACTGAACAGAGGAAACCTGACAGGTAAGGCAGCAAGTTGCAAATCTCGAATGCTTCTGACACTTGACAATATGGTCACTACTGGCCACATGTGGTTAATGGCTACTAAATTGGACAGCTGCTACATTAACATTTCCATATCACAGGAAGTTCTTGGTGTGGAGGGCAGGTGGGACAAGAGGGGTGTGAGAAGTGGGGATAAGGAGTAGGGGGAGGGGTTGTAAAAAAAAGAAAAGAAAAAAAGAGAAAGTTCTGCTGAACAGCACTGCCTTAGACAGAAAGTTTCAATATCATGAGCTGCCTGCTTTAGGTTTGGGGGCTCTTGGGAAAGCGACAGAGATGGACAGATGGCTTGAATTTTAGAAACAAATCCTAATTATTGCTACTACAACTACTACTACTACTGTTTATTACACATTTACTATATGACAGGCACCGTTCCTTTCTTTCTTAAAGAAATAATGCTCTATTAGGCTCATTTCACAAGAATTCCAGAATTTGACCTGGGGCAGTTTTTCAACTTGGACTCT
The DNA here is from genome assembly GCA_004026705.1 of Nesogale talazaci. NCBI lineage: Eukaryota > Metazoa > Chordata > Mammalia > Afrosoricida > Tenrecidae > Nesogale > Nesogale talazaci. The sequence continues at coordinate 16,224 of PVJH01012247.1, forward strand.
GTCTTTCTGTCCTCATGAATGTTACCCTTCATTTTCAGACTTGTCCCAGACACCTTTCTTTTTTTTTGGGGGGGGGGCATTACTGCCCTCTGGTGGGCATAGGAGGCCTAGCCTTACCACTGGAGAGCTGCTGCTGGATTTGAACTGCCAACCCAGTGGGCCACACTCCCACACACAACCACTCACTATGCCACCGGGGCTCAGCCCAGCACCTTTCTTTTTCTTTGGGGGGGGGGGGCATCACTGCTCTCCCGTGGTGAGAGTAGGAGGCCCAGCCCTACTGCTGGAATTGAACCTCTATCCCAGTGGGCCGCAGTCCCGCGCACAACCACTACGCCACCGGGGCTCAGCCGTGCTTTACACTTAACTAGCTCCTATTCCCCTTTTCTAGATGAAAAGTCATTTAAATAACGTCCCCAGTCATTGAAGGGGATTCCAATCCATTCAGTCTAGTTTCAGAATTCATTCTTCTAACCACTACCACGAGGCTGCTCTTCTTGCATCCAGTTTATATGGCCACAAAGACCATCAAACACCTCATAAAGGTCCAAGTGTTTCAAAGCAGAAGCTCTTTTCTGTAACTAATTAATGAGGCAAGCCACAGACTTGAACTAGTCAGAGAAGAAAATAAAACAGAAGACTATTCTCAGGGGTCCTTTTTCTCCACAAGGTTTGGGTGAAACTTAGCCTTCTAACATGGGACCTTTAACTGTTTTCTGGAATCTCTATAACTGTTTCTGGAAGCTGAAGAGCATGACCATACTACATCAAAACAAAAGGTCCTTAAAGAATCTCTTATGTAAGGACTTTCTAAAATGATGTCTCAAATATCTCAGCCTTACAAAAACCCAGTACCTTTCCCTTGTCCAAAGTCATAGAAACTCCCCACCTAGCATTTCCAAGGAGTTTAAAAACGTTAAAAAAACACTTATGTTGAAAGTTTACATAGCAATTTTTTACACAAACTGTTCAGTGCTTTGGGTCAATGTATCAGCATTCTTGCTACTTCCACTCTCTGAGTGAGTTCCGCTGAGCTGGCTTCCCTGCCTGGCTTTGCCTTCACTCTGCTCTCAGGGGAATGTTGGCTGTTTGGTCTCATGCAGCGAAGCGTCTGATCCTGCTGTACACATGGGGGTGCCTCGGCACAGCAAGTCAGCTGCTTACAGAATCATGTTAGTCACACGAGACACTGCTTATTCTATAAGCCAATCTATTGTTTGGCTGAAAGGTCACCTACAGAAATAGTTTCAATTCCATATTCAAAGTTATCTTAGGGCAAGAATCTCAGAAATTTCTTTTGGTACAGTAAGTGTGGACATTTTTTCAGAATTACAGTTTTTTTGTTAGGAACTTGCTCTATTTCTTTTGTTATGGTCTATTAAAATTTTCTACCTTAGTCTGTTTGTGTAAACAGGTAGGAAGTGTGTTTTTAGAAATATGCCAACTTCTGTATTTGCAAATTTGCTGGACTTCAGGTCTTCAAAATGCAAACCTAAACCCTCTGCCACAGGGTCAATTCGGGTTGGTGGCACCTCTACTATCAGGCAGTACAGAACTGCTTCATAGGTTTTCCAAGACTGTAAGTCTTTACAGGAGCAGAGAGCCTCATCTTCTCCCTGTAGAGCAGCTGGTGAGTTAGAACCACCAGCACTTTGTGCTCAGCAATCAATCAGCAAATTATTTACCCACAGTGTCGCCACGGTTCCTTCCAGTTCTGCATGTGTTGTTTTGTCCTTTGTGTTGCAACAGAACTTGATTCTTCTTCTACATTTTCCCTATCATTTCATCTATTGTGGCTCTTGGCAATGGTCAATAGTGGTCCAAGACCTCTTTCATGCTATAAGTAACGAGTTTTTTTATTTTCAGCATCCTATGTAAATACTTCATCAGCTAAAAGTAGAGTCATATTAGAAGTTAAATCAACCACAATCCACCACTTCAAATGATAAATGTGAAAAAAAAACCTTGTAATACAAGAATGCATCAAAAGGAGAGAGAATTCTACATATAGCCTGTAGACGATTAATTCAGATATCAAGACACTGGCTCACAAAGTTTACATGACCCATATAATGCTTGAAACTTTAAGTATGGTTTACAAGTCAATGTCAAGGAAAGAAAAATACTTGCAATTGGGCCAATAGATAGCATCACGATAAAAGGATAAGAGACCAGTTGCCAAGGATTTCATTTTATTTGGATCTACAGTCGATGTTCTTGGAAGCAGCAGTCAGAAACCAAACAATGTCTTGCATTGGGCAACTCTGCTGCTTAAAGTCTCTCTAAAGTTTTTTTTTTTTTTCCTTTGGGGGGGGGGGCATCACTGCTCTCTGGTGGTGGGAGTAGGAGGCTCAGCCCCATGGCTGGAATTGAACCTCCATCCCAGTGGGCCGCAGTCCGCGCACAACCACTACGCCACCGGGGCTCAGCCCCACTCTAAAGTTTTAAAGAGGAAAGATGTCAATTTGAGGTTTAAGGTGTGCCTTACCCAACCCCAAGCTATCTTCAACTGCTTCACATGTATATGAAAGTGGAACAAAGAATTAGGAAGAGCTGAGAGAAGTAATTTCATTTGAATAAGGGCATTGGTGAAGAATACTGAAAATACCATGGAATGCCAGAAGAACAAATGGCGCTATCTTGGAAGGAATACCGTCAGAATGCTCCTAGAGTCAAGAACGGCAAGACTCTTCTCAGAGGCTTCGTACATTGTATCGAGAGAGGCCAGTCATCAGCTTGGTAACGCACACCACCAGCAAGGAGAGGAGGGGAGTCTCGGGGAGCTGGAGTGACACAGTAGCTGCAACAACTATCATGCTGATGAGGGTAGTGTACTGCCTGTTGTACACAGGGTGGCTATGAGTCGGAAAGGCCTTGAGAGTACTAAGTAACAACCCATGTAATTCATTCCACACAGTTGTTGGTATAACAGCACATACTTACTTAATTCAATTTTGATGAAAAGAAACACACTCAGTGATGACTAATTGGAAATTGCACATGGTGTGGGTACTCTGGCAATAGCAGGCTCTTCGTAATTAAAAGACACCACACTACCACGGTTACATGTAGGAATAAATACTCCCTCTCTCCAGATAGCTTAGAAATGGAGGCCCTGTGCTCATTAGGACATTGCTCTGGCTCTGCTGAGTGCAGTCTGTGTCTCACGGCATCAAGAGGGGAAGGGGGAGGAAGGCTGTCACTCCCATCAGTCTCTCAGCAACACCACAGGTACCCACAGTGCTGCTCCTGAGCTTAGTGACACATTACATGAGCCAGTGAGATGTTTCACAGACTTCATTCCCAAACATACCAAAGGTTTCCTAATGGCAGAGCAGATATGATCAATGGAGCAAATTTCAAAACAAGATATAAACCCAAAAGGCAGCTGTGGGAAGCTGGATAATCAGATAAGCACCCTAAGCAACAGAAATGACATTCCCTAAAGTTGCTAATTGGTTCATGTTTCCCAAGGTTTCTAAGAAAGCAGAAATAATTTCACACGTGAAAAACAGTAGAGTTAGGAGACAGTTCTGTTTACTTTTGCAAAATAGTTGGTAAAGGTGTGAAGCAATTCTGGATTCTAGTGTGGTCTCTGTGCCACATCCCCACAATTCAGGACTGGATGGCAGCTCAACAATTTGATAACATGACACAACAAGCACCTGTGGTAATTGGGGATGCCTATAGTCTAGGCAGGGTTTTTAAAAAGTACTTTTCTATCACACTACGATAATTCATTCCTTAATATTACTCTATTATTAAATGTTACAAGAATAGTACTATTTTTAAAAAAAAGAATGGTTACCATTTTGAGTACCTGTTATACGCTAACCACTGAATGCTAGCATTTTATAAGCATTACCTCACTTCATCATTATAAACTCAAACTATAGCTACACTGTGAGTTCCACTTTAAAGGGTTTTTTAAATAAACTAAATAGTAGCAGTTAACACAGTGCTTGCCATGAGTCAACCGTTCTATGTTGGTGGGCCTTGAATCACGGTGGGTGGGTTCTAAACCACGAGGAAATCAAATCTAAAGTGTCAGCAGAAGAAGAGCGTTCTGGAGGCTTGGGTTTAGATAAGAACACTGGTTCCAGGCTTCCAGAAGGAGCAATGTGGGCCCCAAGAGTGTCTTTGGCACCTTCTACTCCCTGCCCTAGTTATTTCACAGCTGGCTCTCAGGGCCAGTGGCCAAGGTAACAACAGCCAAATATCACAAGACAGCGGCAGGTTCACCAAGCCCACCACTTCCTCACTCACTGACAGGCCCACCAAACAGAACTGATAGCCAAGTATCCCACTTCCACCCCCACCCCTAGGCAGTATGCGCTGCTGCTAAGGTTGTGTGTATATACATTTCAACCAATCAAAGGTCTTAGGGTTCATTTAACAACTATTGCAATGAAATGATAATTATTATGATCAAACAATATGGGTCTTATCAAAGAAAAAGTAAGAGCCCTCTTTTGGAAAAATGGTTACCCTTACTACTGTCAAAATATCTTTTAGAAAGTAAAAATATGTCTCATACATCTACAAAAAATAACCATGTGTTCAGAAGGAGATGATTCATTAATGAGGGAGCAAGCAAAAGCAAAACTGAGTTAAAGGAGAGTTCAAGAAATAAAGGACTGTTACAATAATCCGTGGGCTAATATAACTAGTTTGGGGATTAATTTGTCCTACTTGACAGAAATAACCTGCATTTTTTTTTAGATGCAAAAGGCCACAAGTGAACATACAACTTCATAAAGTCTAGGTCCTAATCAATAGTCACCAAACCAAAACCCTACTCACTGCCATCAAATCAGTGATGAAGCAGCAACCCCATTGAGGGACTTTCTGAGACTGCACCTGTTCCGGGGAGCAGGACACCCAGTCCTTCTGAGCAATGGCGGCTGGTTTCAAACTGCTGGCCCTGCAGACCTGTAGCCACTACACCGTGATGCCAGAACAAGGTGCACATTCTGGAAACGGTTCTGCAGCTGGAGGTCTTGTGAAGGCAGATTGGTGGGTCCCTCTCAGGGCTCCCAATTCAGTCGGAATGGAGTGGGGCTTGCATTTTTAACAAGATCCCAGGTGATGTTGAAGGTCTGGAGATCGTACTTTGATGGCCGTGTTTTAAAGTTACATGATTTTCGGTGACCTAATAGCCCTGCCTCCTCTTCACTTTCTGGGTGGCTTTTTGTAACACTGAATCAACTCGAGACTCTTTTTCTTTGTCCCACACATGCTGCATGTGAGTACAGGTATCCCTCGTCTTTCAAAGGTTTGCTTTAGGCCACATGCTTTTATGAAGGCCCACATTAGTACCAAATGAATCACATCATCCACCAAACAAATCTGTAGGGAACTTTCACTGGCATGGGAAAAGGTGAAAAGCACAACTAGTGCTTGTGACACTGTTGAGTGGGCTCCGAGCTGCTAGCCACAAGGTCTGCAAGTGCAACAGGAGCAGCTGTTCTTGGAAAAAGAAGAGGCTTTCAAAGGGTTCCTGGGAAGATTTACAGCAGGGGTGGGGCTGTCCGGCCCAAGAAATCATCAATACCAGCTAACATCACGTGTCTCACCACAGAAAAGCAGCTCTAGCCATGGAACTAGGGGTGAGTTACGGTCATAAAATATTTGATCAAGATGGCCCTTGAATCATGCTGTAAATATCCAAGTGGCCCGTGGCAGAAAAAGGCTCCCCGCTCCTGGCTTACAGCTTCGGTTCTCTGTGTGTGAGTGGACTTGGGGGTAGCAGGTGTCGTTTTCTCTAGGGTTTGAGCACCTGCTTTGAAGTGACCGTGAAAGAGGCAGCTCGCACTCCCAGCCAGAAGCCAGAGGGACGATACCCAGCTCTTTCCCTGGTAACTACACTCAGGATCTCAGCATCGAGCCATGGTTTTGACTGTGTCTGTGAAAAAAGTATTATATACCAGTGTTATTTTTGGTTGTATGTGTCATTTGATATTATTTATTAAGTGATTTGGGGGGGTCTGGGAACAAATTCTCAATATAAATGGTAACTGCGTGCAATTTGTTTTACAAAAGACTTCATAGGAAAAAAGGTAAGAGAGAAAGCGAGAGTAAAAGGCTTCAGAGATCCTTTTGAATGTACTTTTGAATAATGGAGAACCCTGTAAACAGAATTCTTCGTTTCATGTATGGACTAGATTTAAAGTGAGTTTCCCTTGAAAATCCTTTGACTAAAGGAGTATTGAAAAGAATTACCTTAAGCTATTTAATATGCAACCATTTCCTCCCTCATTCTCCCCTCCAGAACACTGCACTGACATTCCAAACTAAACAGAAGGGAAACCAGTTCTTTTCCCAACTCCTGATTTGTAAGCAGATCGCTTTCACACTTACTTATAGAGACATAAAGTGATCTTAAATAATTCTCTATGACTCCAAAAACAGAAGTTAAAGACTTTTAAGAGGTAAAATTAAAAACAAAAAACCCCGAAACAATGAGCAAGAGAAATTTTACCTTGTCATCTCACTAGAATAATGAAATCAGAAGAAAATTAGTGGGCAAAAATCAACATTCAGCTCATCTGGTCCCAGGGTATTTTTTGTTTGTTGGTTGGTTTTGTTTTTGGGGCATCACTGCTCTCTGTTGGTGGAAGTAGGAGGCCCGGCCTTGCTGCTGGAATTGAACCTCCATCCCAGTGGGCTGCAGTCCCGCGCACAACCACTACGCCCCCAGGGTATTTTTGATTTTTTTTTTTTTGGTGGGGGGGTGGGGAAGCATCACTGCCTCTGGTGGTCGTAGGCGCTACCCCGTGCCGTTCCTGAGAGCTGCCGCTGGATTTGAAACGCCAAGCCCGTGGGCTGCAGTCCCGCACTCAACCACTTATGCCACCCTAGATTTACTTTTTAAAGGGATTGTAGAAGTGGGGTGCTAATAACAATGACAAGAATGAAGACATATTCTAAAACTGATTGGGGTGATGATTGCACAATTGTTCTTAATGTGACTGAAACACGAATTGTATGATATGTGAATTATATGCCAATAAAACTGTTGGGGGAAAAAAAGGAAAACAAAAATAAATAAATAGTGTGTGAATAAACAAATGAGGGCTGAGCTCTGGTGGCATAGTGGTTGTGCGCGGGACTGCAGCCCACTGGGACGGAGGTTCAATTCCAGCAGTGGGGCTGGGCCTCCTTCTCCCACCACCGGAGAGCAGTGATGCCCAAAAAACAAAAACCAAATAAATAAATAAATAAATGGATCATGGTCTAAGCAGCTTTTTAACTGAGCATCAGAAAAATTTCCCTTCATACCTTCATATTATTTTAGCTCATATTAATGATGCCAGAAGGAAACAATAAAGAATGAAGTTTCTGGTCGAACTCCCCACCTGCACTCACTTTCTCAGGAGGGATCCGAGTCTTCCCAGACAAACCTGGCTCCAGGGCCAAAGCCGTGCAGCTAGACCAGATTAACCAACACCCCCACCTCATAGTTCTTATGTGTGGGTCATTTGGGAGGTGCTTTGAGCAGGTGTGTGCAGGGAGTCTAAAAAAATTCAATTCTGACTCACTGTGACCCTGTGTGTAAGGGCTTCTGAGGCTGTAAACCTTTACAGGAGCAGATGGTATTATCTTTCCGAGAATGTTACTGGACTGTCTCTCCAGCTGCAGGTTCTTTCCCCTGCTCAGTCAGAAGAACAAAGTTTTGTCATACAAAAACCACCATGACACACCAAACTCGCTGCCATGGAGTCCCTTCTAGTCATATCGACCCAACAACACAGACAAGCGCTGTCCCCCGAGTTTCTGAAATGGAAACTTTATGGGAGCGGAAAGCCTCTTCTTTCTCCTGAGAAGCGGCTGGTGGTTTCAGAAGGCTGACCTCGTAGTTTGCAGCCCACTGTGTAACGCGCCATGCCACCCGGGCTCCCTGCACGCAGTCAGGCGGGTCATGGAAGGAGAAAGTGCCCTGCAAGGGGAAGACGTGGAGGGCTCTAAAGGCAATGTGCGAATCACAGCTCTCTGCACAAAGGAAAAAGAGAAGTTTTAAGATAGGTTTCGAAAGGACAACCATGTTTATTCATGCCCAAACTAAAGACTCACAGCCATCGAGTGTCATCGAAGCAACTCCTCCTCACAGTGGCCCTATAGGACAGGGTAGAACTGCACCTCTAGGTTCCCAAGCCGGTAACTACTGATCAGAGCGGAGCCTTTTTCATCTTTCTCCCATGGAGCGGCTGGTAGTTTTGAACTGCTGACTTTGTGGTGAGCAGTCTAATGCTTCTCATCCCTGGCAGGAGGTGGGGGACTCTGGGAAGTGGTTATACAGGAGGGATTCTGGAAACAACGGGGCTCACAGTGGGGCAACAGGCCTTTTGTCCTAGTGCCCGCCCTATAGGTTTCTCTGTTCTTGGTATCTCAGGTCTCGAGTATTTAGTGGAACTGCATGCATGTATTCTTGGGGCTGATTCATTGTTGGGGCCACTGCTTTGAAGAAATGAGCTGGAACATTATTTCTCTTATAAAGCAGCAATGAAATGAGTCAGTTCATGGCAGCTTCTACCTGTGCCAACCTGACCTGAAATATGGGGGTAGAAGAATCCGGCCTTTTCCCTCACCTTACCTGAAGCTTTCCCCAACACTAACTAGATGTCCACACCAAGGCTCCTTATGTCTAAGAAGCAAGGTGAGTTTTGTGGAGAACCAAAATGGGATCTTAGAAAGCTCCGACCAAGTCTTGGCTAGGTGCAGCTAATGTACTGGTAGTGTGCGACATGACTGAGCTTAATAGCAACAGTTAAAAGGTCAGGAGGAAAAATAATTTAGAGAGTCATTTCCCAGAATATCGTGTGAGCATCAGCATCAGAAATCCAGAGGGCCTAAGAGGACAGGCTGGCACTCACAACTTAGAAAGTGACCGACCAGACAAAAAAAGCCAGTGGTCCAAGGGGAGGGTGTTATTATGTCTCCACAGGAAAGAGAGTTAGACCTCATTCTTGTGCACAAGCCTCGTGAGGGGTGAGGCACCAGACCCATCCATCTTTGACAGCAGGAAGAGCAGTGGGTCTTGTAGAAGTCTTGCCCCTCGGACATGCATGCTGAGGACTAAAAGGGGGTAAGTACGGCTAAGCAGGCAGGTCCTGGAATACAGATCCCTGAAAGAAAAGGGGACTAGACTGATGGATTATAACGGACCTACTTATTATCTAACAGAGGGACACTCATCTACTCTGGGACGGAACAACAGTGAGATTTGGAACTCTATGTATAAGTTTGTGTGTGTGTGTCTGTTTATATAAGATAGGCAGAATAAGCAATCCCAAGGAGACAGCAATGGGACCATCAGTGGGTGTGGTGGGGCTGGGGGAGGTGTGCCGTCAGCCAGTAGGGACAGGCACAGGGAGGAGCAAGGGATCTAAAATTGTTGGTGAAGATGGTGTAGCATTCCTGATCATGTCTAATCAATTGAAATGTATCCTGGAGGAATTACTGAGAGATGAATGGTGGGCAAACATGATAGTGGGGCAGAAAGAAAGGAAAAAGAAGAAAGTAAAATCACATATTTAGATATAAATATACGTATATATATATTAAAAGATAAGTGTATTTGTCTATGAGTGTGTGTGTTTGGGCCTCAAATCTTACCTCAGTTCAAGAACGGTTTGTTCTAATAATGTGGCAATGTATAATGCCCACCTTCCTGACACGATCACTGAAGACAGAACGGGTACATAAACAAATGTAGTGAAGAAAGCTGACGGTGCCTGCCTATTAAAAGATATAGCATCTGGATTTTAAAGGCTTGCAGTTAAACAAGCAGCCATCTAGCAGGGAAGCCAACATAGCCCACATGGAAGAAGTACATTAGCCTGTGTGATCATGAGGTATCAGAAGAAGTTCAAAAACAAGTAACCAAATCGAGGTGAAGGGGTGTAGATATAGTGAATACCCATAGCTCACCTGTAAGGTAATTGGACAGTCCCTGTCAGAAGGATCATACAGAAGGGATGAAAAATCCAGATTGCAGAATAGCACTGATGAACCACATAACTATGCTCTATTTCTTTAGTATTTCCTCCCCTTACTATTATGGTTTTTATTTGCTTTACCTCATTAATCATTTGGATATTTAAGATTGTTCAGTACATGAAAACCAAGATAGATAACCCTTCAGAAACAGTAATAGAAATAATGGTTCCCTGTAGTATGGGCAGGGGGTGGGTGGAGAAGGAATAGGGAGCTGATAATATTGATGACTGTATAACCCCATGAGATGGGATCGAACAACAGAATTGTATGTGAATGGATATATTGGATTGTGTAAGATATGGCAAAAAAAGAGTTATTATTTTTTGGGTGTGGGGGGGGGGCATCACTGCCCTCTGGCGGTGGGAGTAGGAGGCCCAGACTTGCTGCTGGATTTGAACCTCCAACCCAGTGGGCCGCAGTCCCGCGCACAACCACTACACCACCGGTGCTCAGCCCAAAAAAGAATTATTATAGGGGAAAATGATAATAAAAAGGTTTCCTGCACACACACAATATATATATAAGGGCTGAGCCCCGGTGGCATAAGTAGTTGAGCGCAGAACTGCAGCCCGCAGGCTTGGTGGTTCAAATCCAGCGGCGGTTGGGTAGCGTCCATGACCACCAGAGCCATGCCCACAAAAAAAAAAAAAACCGAAAAAAAGGTTTCCTGGAGGGTAGGTGAGGGTGGGAGGAGCCTGATATCAAGAAGTTCCAGAAGAAAGAAAGTGTTTTGAAACGGATTGTGGTAGCAAGTGTACAATACTGCTTGCTGTGATTGAACTATGGATTGTTAACTGTACAAGCTCCCCTCAAAAGATTAAAACTGGGCTGAGCCCTGGGGGCGTAGTGGTTGTGCACGGGACTGTGGCCCACTGGGACGGAGGTTCAATTCCAGCAGCAAGGCTGGGCCTCCTACTCCCACCACCGGAGAGCAGTGATGCCCACAAAAGAAAAAAAAAAAAAGATTAAAACTTAAAAAAAGAAAAACTAGTGGTGTTAGAAGATTTTCTAAGTGTCATAATGGGAACAAGTCACCCATGTTCCTATGTTTTGTGGTTGGAGGAGGAGGAGAACCAAAGGGAAATAGAGTAAAACCCTTGAAAACCCAAGAGTATAAAGTGCCTACTGTCTATCTTAGAGGAGCCTGGTGGAGGGGCGGTTACTCCCTGGGCTAGAATCGGCGAGGTCAGCACATTGAAGCCCTCAGCTGCTCTGTGGGAGAAAGGGGTTTTCTACTCCACAGAAAGCTGCACTCTCCCAGCCCACAAGGGCAGTTCCACCCTGTCCTGTAAGGCTGCCATGAGGCAGCACCAACTCCACAGCAGAGGGCTTGATTTTGTTCGTATTTGTCAGTCTTGGGCTAAAACACCTGGAAAACAAATGACTACTTACAACAGTCCCCCAGGGCTGAGCCCCGGTGGCGTAGTGGTTGTGCGCGGGACTGTGGCCCACTGGGACGGAGGTTCAATTCCAGCAGTGGGGCTGGGCCTCCTACTCCCACCACCGGAGAGCAGTGATGCCCCCCCCCCCAAAAAAAAAACAAAAAACAGAACAGTCCCCCAATGCATGAATCCAAGGACCATCGTATTTCTCTGGCACAAGTTATCAGCTTGTCTTTTAATAATAAAGATATTTTCAATTTATTATTACTGAGGCCAATAATCATTACAGCAGATCATTGTATTTATAATTCCTCTGACTAAAAATGATACAAAAAGGAAAGCTTGCTTTAAAGCGAGAAAGGAGGAGTCAAATATGAAGGCCTTCCCAAATCAAACCCACTGTTACCACAGGGCGGAGCCCAGTGCCTGCAACCCTGCAGGACAGAGGAGAACGGCCCCACTGGTTCCCGAGGGGCAGACGGGGGGTTCCAAGCGCCAACCTTTATTTAGGAGGCAAGCAGAAGCCAAGCAGTTACCAGGCATCCTTACGGTCACTAGTCATTCAAACTCACTGTCATCAAGTTGATTCCCACTCACAGAAACCCTACCGAGGGCTTCTGAGGCCGTGAATCTTTCTAAGAGCCATCCCTCACAGCCAGCTGTTCCAGGCTCACCTTTGGTGCTGCCGGAGGCCCTGCTTCCAAGCGCTGGTTCTAACTTAAAAGTCTGAAATCGGCATTTCAATTAGTTGTCAATGGTTGTTGGAGGATGCAAAAGGACATTAATCTGCACAGTCATGGCCTTGTTTGGGGACTCGGGCATCCTCTCATGTCCCATGCTGGGCTAGAGGTCCTCCTGGGGTAAGGAGAGAGGGACCCATCTGCACCTACCTTAATCAGAATACTTTAATGACCCACTCAGGGTCTCCCAGCAAGATTATGTTTGCACTATCCTACTGAACACGAGTCATCTTAAAAGAAATGTTAAAATAAACTCTACCGTGGAGGCCAAATGGCTGTCGATACCTCTGGTGGGGTCTATCACTACATGGAGGCATCAGTGGGCTTTATAGCAGGTTTAAGGCCAAATACTTCTTCCTGTTCCCACCCCCACTCCCGTTTTTAAAATTGTTTCCCCTTCTTCCCTTTGATTTTCCCATTTTATTTCTCAGCTGCAAGAAGATCAGAAAGTTACTGATTGATATCTAAAACATTTGCTGATACTAGACAACACTTGTCTGGATTTTGGGCTAAACAGTATCTGTTTTCATTATTACAACCAGACCCACATCTTTAAAAACATCCCTCCTTGAGTCATTTACAAAACATGTCAACAACGGGAACTTCTGTACTGGGCATGAGAAATGTTTAGAGTCTGTATAACTGTGTATGCCACAGGCATGAAGGATCGGCCTCCCTCCCAGATCAAAAAGAAATGCTTTATTGGCATCCTCTTCGCTTCTAACAACTCTCATCAAAGACCGTGGGCAGGCGCAGGGCATACTTATCAGCTAGAAATGAACAACCCTAAAACCTGTAATAGTTCCTTGTTACCATTTCAAGAAGTCTTTTGATTCACTTTCTGGGGGGGGAGGCGGTCCAGAACCTCAGCTTAATCTGATAATTTGTTAATTGCCATTCTAATCAGGGGATACTCTTTCATGTGGCACTCTTTAGAAGTGAAAACAATGTTGCCAGTCATAAAGCTTCTGGCTTGGTGTCAAAAAGGAAAGAAAACCCAAGTCCTCTGGGAGAGAGCCAGACTGAAACATGGTCTAATCTTGCTTATTCTCTCTCCTGGAGGGTCCACATTCATCTAGAGCTAAGCTAGGGGAAGTTTCCCGCTCTTTTCTCCAGCAGGAGAGGATAGATGGCAATCTTGGAAAAGCTTATAATCTGGGGGAGAAATTCCAGCATCTCAATTTACATAAACACAAAGGGGTACGCTTGCATTCCGAGGGGAACCCACTGGCTCTGCGCTCACTGACATCTAACACCACTACAGACCCAGGGTGCTCCAGGGCGGCAGAGGGCTAAGGGCAACAGGGACTAATCACTAATCACGGGTCAAGACGCCACTAATACAGCAGAGAACTCAAAAGTATTCACCCACGAAAGACTTTTTGGCTTCTTTTAGGAGATCAGGGCAGACCAATGGTGCCCTATTTTAAGTACCCCATCAACTTTCATGTGTCATCCATTTAATTTCTTTTTAGCACTCTGTATATTTTCTCTGCATTTGCTTATTGTTTTTCTCCCCTCAGTATCATATTTCTTGTTCACACCTATATCTACGGTTTCCACAACAGTTCTGGCTACATGAAACAAATTTAAAAACCAAACATGAAAAAGAACAAGCAAATGAACGAAGGTGGTCGCATCATTCACGGAAGTTCTCTGGAGAGAAGGCTTCGCCAGCACACTCACTGAGGGGCACATCACGCGTGAAAGGAAGCTACCCTAAGCTCTGCGTGGTGGGTTGTTTTCTTCTCACACCAACCCTCCCACAGCCCGCTGCTCTACCAGTCTCCAGTCACTCACTGTCTCAGTCTGAGACACATTCTGCAGAACCCCCCTTGTGCTGCGACCATCCCAGCATGGCGGTCCACACGGATGCTCCAGGGGGTCACTGAGGGGCTCTCTCTGTTGAACTGGGAGAAGGGCTTTATCAACTCACCAGTCTCTGCTGCTTGGTATCCTTGAAAGTGCACAAGGCAAACAAACTAAAAATTACTTTTTCCTATGAGTCAGAATCAACTCAGGGGCAGTGTTTTTAAAAATTTATTTATACCAAATGTAAGCATAAAAAATGTGTGGGTTAAGCCAATCACAAAAAGGCAAATACCAAATGTATAAACTTACTGATATGAAATAGGAAACTGCAGAAACCAAAGATGTTTAATGGATATGAGGAGTGGGTCTGGGGTGGGGGAAAGAGGCAACAGCAGTCCCTTTGTCTAGGGGTATAGTGTGTTTATGCTGAAGCTGGTAGAGCATGCTGGAGGAGGACACGGTAATGGCGGGGAAAAGCAGGACCATTTTAATCAATGTCCTGAGTTGTAAACGTGTAAGTTGTTTTGTTGGTGGATGTTTTCACTACAATTAAAAAAAAAGGAGGGTATAAGGTGGGAATAAACTTAAGGACATATCTATAGGCCAAATACTATGATCGCAAGTGGACCTTGGGCCCTCACCCTGGTGCTCCCTCAATGCAAGAACACTTTGTTCTATGAATCTGGTATTCCTCGAGGCTCACTGGTCCAACACGATCTCTAAAGTAAAATGGGTGCACAAGCAAATGTGGAGAAAGTTGATGGTGTCTGGGGTCTTAAAAGCCTGATGATAGGGCTGAGCTCTGGTGGTGTAAGTGGTTGAGGGTGGGACTGCGGCCCGCAGGCTTGGCAGTTCAAATCCAGCAGTGGCTCTCAGGAGCAGCACTGGGTAGTGCCCATGACCATCAGAGGCAGTGACGCCCCTCCCCCCCTTCAAAAAAAGCCTGAAGATGAACAGTAGACCATTTACTTGAAAAGAGACCACACCCACACAGAAGAAGCACAACAGCCAGCGTGGCCATGGTGGTGAAAGGTCTAGGCAATAGATATCAAACAGGGGGGAAACACACACACATCACTGTGTGCACACATCCCCAAGGTGCCCACTGAGGACATGTGGGAGCATGAGTGGTGAGAAAGTAAAGGTGGCTCTTAAGCCATCCACTTCTGTCACAGCAGCACTAGACAATTAAGACATGGGGGGGAGAATCTCAGACACTTGAGAGTAAACTCATTTGGACTGCATGCTACCAGCAGGCTGCTGAAGGAAGGCGATCCTTGGCCTATTTTATTTTTTTATTTTTTTAGGCATCACTGCCCTGGTGGTGGGAGTAGGAGGCTCAGCCTTTGCTCCTGTGAGCGGGAATTGAACTTCCGTCCCAGTGGGTCGCAGTCCCGCGCACAACCACTACGCCACCGGAGCTCAGCCGATCCTTGGCCTATTTTAAGAGTCATTTAAGACAACATTTCCTCGCTCTTTCCAGCCACCGACGAGCGATGGGTTTCTCTTAGGACTGCGGCCATGACACAGGGACATCTCTTGGGGCAACGGGCACAAGCACCACGACACCAGGGGCAAGAGAAAGCCCTACCCCAAGAAGTGGAAGTATGAGCTGGGCTGCTCGGCTGCCCTCACTATTGGCCCTGCCGCACCCACACAGTTCAACTGAGAGGAGGCAGCAAGAAGTACAGGACCCTGACATGGGGGACTTCTCCTGGTACCCACAAAACAAGAATCTCTGATGTGGTCTACAATGCATCCACCCCATGAGCTGGTCTGAACCAAGAGCTGGCAAAGAGCTGTCTCGTGCTCATTGACCACTCAGCGGCACATAGACCCCACTATGCACTGCCCCAGGCTGGAGGAAGGGGGCTAACCTGACTCCTGATGAGGAAGAAATACTCAACAGAAAGTGATCAGAGAAAATTCAGAAGAAATATGATGAATGGAAAAAGAATGCAAAAATCAGCCATCTTGTGGAGGAGCCATTCCAGCAGGTCTGGTATTGCTATGTGCTAGAGGGGAAGGGAGCTGGAGTTTTATCTGAGGATAAGCAGAGCTCGAAAAGGCAAATAAACCTTTCCATCCTAGCACATGTATTAAAGGTATCTATTCTGAAAGCGAGAGCGAGAGCGAGAGAGAATGAATATGAATGAATATTTCCTCACAGGAAAAGGAAGATTAAGTGCTAAAATGCTGAAGCCATTTTTCAACAGACTTTTGCATGTTCATTTATCTGGGGAATCCAAAGGTAGGATTTCCTTCTGGCAAACAGTAGGCAAGTCTATCGGGGCACAGTAACAGTAATGAGGTAGGCACACCTTAAGATCAAAAGGACAGCGTTTCTCCAAAGACAAAGTAGGGGCCATTGAGAGAAGAAGAAAGAAAGAAGAACCTTGAGGCAAATGAGATGAAATAAACTGTAGCTGAATGGCTGAACATCCACCTGGTGAGGTGCTCGGTCAGCTTTCACCCAACGCATCATGAAAAGCTTAAAAAGTTGGGGTTCTCTAGTGAGTGACAGCAGAACATCCATATACCTACTTTGTGTGCACTCAGAAATAAACTATTACTTCATAAAAAGTAAAGAGAATTCTGAATGCTGGCTAATCAACACAGTGCAGAGAACTTTCATTCTAAGTAAATTGAGTTTTTAATTCACCACTTAGACAAATTTGTTTATTATTTTTATTTTCGCTGAAGCTATTTCTTTGTAATATACCTTTGTTGCATTAAGGGACAGTAAGTTGGTTCTGACCTATAGAGACCATATGCTCAGCAGAATGAAACAATGTCCTCAAGAAGCTATCATCAAGCCCATTCACATAGCACTGTTGTCTACTGAACCACTATCTCCTTCCTTCAGCCAAGTACTTCCTATTGTTAATGTCAGAGCTGAGAGTAAACTGCAAACCATATTTACACAGCTGTTACATGGCATTACTGGAAACAGTAAAGCCAGTACACAGAAACTCCAGCCACCTAATGTCAGAATTAATATTATGTGTGGGAGAGGGAAGGGAAATATGGGGAGCTGGTAGTGAGGGCCTAAGTGGAGGGAGGATGTTTTGAGAGTGATGATGGCAGCAAGTGTGCAAGTGTGGCTTATATACAATTGATGTATGTATGGATCATGATGGGAGTTGTATGAGCTCCCAATAAAATGATTCATTAAAAAAGGGGGGGTGGGGGAAAGAGGCGCTTACACCAAAGGCTCAAGTGGAAAATATTTAGAAATGAATATGACAACACATGTACAAATATACTTGATACAAATAATGATGTATTGAATGTTGTAAGAGCTGTGAGAGCCCCCAATAAAATAATTGAAAAAGAAAAAAGTAGGGGCTGAGCCCCGGTGGCGTAGTGGTTGTGCGCGGGACTGCGGCCCACAGGGACGGAGGTTCAATTCCAGCAGTGGGGCTGGGCCTCCTACTCCCACCACCGGAGAGCAGTGATGCCCAAACAAAACAAAACAAAACAAAAAAAAAAAAGAAAAAGAAAAAGAAAAAAGTAAACACTTTTCAACAACTCTGTACATATTAAGATTAAATAATGGAATTTCAGAAAGACTACAAAAGATATAAGGAATACACCTAAAAGCCAACAACTCAAAATATAAAATCTATAGCCCAAAATTACTTCTAGCGAGAACTATGGGAAAAAGGAAATTATCAGGGGCACTATTTGTGTGAAAGTAGAATTAACTAAGGCATAATTCAAGAAGACTAAGAGGCTGAGCTTAGGAAGATCTTCAGTTGATATCTGTAAGTCCCAAACTGACCAGTCAGAATCTTTAATTTATCGAGAGATCATTCTGGATTCTTTTCAAAAACTCCTTTAAGTCATAAGAACAGGAAAACCTTGAGAAGTGATTTTGAGCCCACGATATATAGAGAAGGAACAGCCAAACAACTTGGGCAGGCATGACCACTCAGCACTGCAGAGGGTTCTGGAAAGCAGTAAAGCCATTCCTGGGGAAGCAGAGTTAGAAGTGAATGAGGATAGCAGATACTTTTGTGTTCTTCCATTTAGGATCAACCTTCTACAATTTAATTTTTCTAAGTCTGAAGAATGTATTTCAGAACGTAAAGTTCTCAACTCTATGTAGTATTGAAGATACATAGGGGTACCAGCATTTTAAAAAAGCCCACTGAAATCCATGTCACTTCAGACTCAACAACTCTATGCAGGATTTCTTTTTCTTTCCCTCATAGACAGGATTTCTTAGGTTATAACTCTTTTTTAGTCTATGTGCTGCCGAAGCAAGCACAGGCTATAGCTTTTTAAAAAAATTATTTTATTGGGGGGCTGAGCCCCAGTGGGAACTAAAGGCGTGCGGAACTACGGAACTGCAGCCCGCTGGCTCGGCGGTTCAAATCCAGTGGCGGCTGGATAGCGCCCATGACCACCAGAGGTAGTGATGCCCACAAAAACAAAAAACAAACAAAAAAAATTATTTTATTGGGGCGCTCTTACAAATCTTATGACAATCCATTAGTTGGCTGTATTAAGCACACTTGTACAGATGTTGTCATCAACATTTCTAAAACATTTTCACTTCAGCCCTTGGTATCAGTCCCTCTCCTCCCCCCTCGTAAATCCTCGATCAATTACATGTTATCATCTCATGTCTAAGCCGTCTCTTGTCTCAAGATACAGTTACCCTTTGATATGAAACTCTGTCTTACACACGAGTTTTCATGAATTTGCTTCTCTAGTCAACTCGAACCAACACAATAACTTTCCCCTCCACGTGCTCCCCCCCATTCGTGGGTATATATGCTGCAAAGGAACTGTGGATATCCTACCAAAACTATATATATTCATGGTATACTCCCCCCGACCCCCACTCACCACCTATTTGTGGTTCAGTTTGCATGCCTTTCCAAACGTCTACTCGTAGATCCGCACGGTAACACTAACTGCACAAGTGTGCATATAGAAGTACTTGCCCCTCTTGAAAGCCTGCCAGTATCTTCCCTTGCTCCTATCATGATTTCTGAGTCTCCCTCTTAAGCATATTGTCCTCCTCTTCACCCCACGTAACACTTGCCTCCTCTACAACCCATTATTTCTCCTCCCCTTCCTGGTAACCATCAAAGAATGCACGTGGAAAGCATTTGTTGCTTCCTGTTTATTTGTAAGCTTTGCTATTAGTATTTGGGTGAAGTGGTATCGCGTTGTTTGATTTTTATCTTTTGAGTGACTAACGACCTCGAACATTTTGCCTGAATGTCTTTTTTGGTGAGGTGTCCCGTCCACTGCTGGTCTTTAAATCAGATTGTTGGTCTGTTGAGATGCACTTTGGAGATTAGCTCCTGTCCGATGAAGTAGTGGTGTGTGCTGGGCTGCTAACCTCTAGTTCAGTGGTTGAAAGCACTCGTTCCACAGAGCTAGATGGGCTTTCTGCTCCTAAAAGGCTTACAGCACTGGAGACTCACGGGGCCTGCCCTGCTCTATGGGGCAGCCATGAGTTCAAATCACCTTGCTGGCAGTGCATTTGGCTTTGCTTTGTGGTGGTCCTCGTGTGATACATCATTGTCAGCTTCTCCCCAAGTCTCTGAATTCGCCTTTTACTCTCGGTGCCCACAAGTATCTAATTTTTAGGAGGTCTCAATTTTCTAGTTTGTCTTCTGTTTTGTCATTGCGTGCATGTCCCCCCCCCCCCAATTGTTTGTAAGTGTGTTTGTGCCATGCATAAAAGCCCAGGTGGCGTTGTGGTTACACACTGGGCTGCGAATCACAAAGTCTGCAGTTTGAAACCACCAGCCAGCTCTGCGGAAGACAGGGCTTTCTACTCTTGTAAAGAATTACAGCTCGGAAATGCAAAGAGGCAATTCTACCCTGTCTTACCTGTCAGGTTGCTGGAAGTCAGAATCGACTCAATAGCAATGAATATTAGAGCCTCATATTATGTTTACCCTATTATTTCATTGATGACTTTTATTTATAATTCTAATTTTACACTGAGGCTTTTAATTCACTTTGAGTTTGGTTTTTGTATATGGTGTGAGATGGGTCCTATTTCATTCTTCTGTAGATAAACATGCAGTTTTTCTAGCACTGTTGGTTAAAGACACATCTCTTCCCCCATTTCATGCTGTTTAGGTTCTTCATCAAAGATCTGCTATTGGGCTGAGCCCCAGTGGCGTAGTGGTTCAGTGCGGGGCTGCAGTCCACTGGGCTGGCGGTTCAAATGCAGCAACAGCTCTCCAGGAGCAAGGCTGGGCCTCCTACTCCCACCAGAGGACAGTGAAGTGGCCCCCCCACCCCCCCAAAAAAACAACCACATCTGCTATCAATTGGTCCATGGATTTACTTCTGAATTACTTTATTAATCATTTTATTGGGGGGCTCTCACAAAATCTTATAACAATCCACGCACCATTTAATTGTATGAAGCACACTTGGACATATGTTGCCATCAACATTTCCCAAACATTTTCCTTCTACTTGAGCCCTGGTACAGGTTCCTCTTTTTCCCCTTCCCTCCCTCACCCTCCCCCTCTCGTGACTCCTTGATCAATTATATATCGCTGTTGTATTTCATGCCTAATACTGCCTGTTGTCTCCCTTCACCCACATTTGTTACTTGTCCCCCTGGGGGGGGGGGCGCTATATAGCCAACCTTGGGATGGGTTACTTCTGGATTCTTAAGACTGTATCTGTCACTGTAGCCAGGCTGTTGACTGCAGTGGTTATGAAATAGGTTTTGAGTCTGCTAAGTGAGAAGACCTATTATTTTGTTGCTTTACCTTGCATATAAAGTTGGTGGGGTTTTTTTTCTTCATTTCTTTAAAGAATGATGTTAGAATCTGGATGGGACTTGCATCACCGCTGTAGATCATCTCAGGTAGTATTAACATTTTCACAATGTTTAGTCGTCCTATCTATGACCACGATATATACTTCTATTTATGCAGGCTTCTTCTATGTTTCTTGCAGTAGTGTTTTCTGTTGTGTAGCATTCTTTGTGGGCATCTCCTGTTTCTTTAGTTAGATTTATTCCTAGGTAATTCATCTTTTGAGACTTCTACGCATTGGATAGCTGACCACAAGGTCGGCAATTCAAACCCATTAGCCACTCCATGAGAGAGAGACGAGCGCTGGAAACTCTACAGAGTCTCTATGAGAAGTGATTCAACAGGACTGAGCAGGTGTTGCTTTCCTGACTCCCTTCCAGAGCTTTCTCTGCCAGCATAGAGGAATCCAACTACCTTCTATATGACGATCTTATACCTTGCTACTCTGCTGAATCCTTCAATTAGTTCCAACCATTTTCTTTCTAACTCTCTGGAATTCTCAATGTAGAGGATCATTTGCAAATAGATTTTTACTTCTTCTTTGCCAAGTTGGATGACTTTAGTTTTCTTTTGTTCCCTATAGGTCTAGTTCAGACTCCCAGCAGAGATGAATTCTTAAATATCATTATCTGCTTAAGTCATCAATTATTGGGTGTGTGATCTTAATTAGATTTCTTGGTGACCCAGTATAAGTTCAATCAAATCAATTTATTTCACATCTCTGATACTAAATAGACATTAAATTCCAATGAAAAACCAATCCAACTCAGCAGTTCGACTTCAACCGTATACATATAGTACTTCCTTCCTCTCATTTTACTAGCACTATGTCATATCTCACAAATAAAAGCAGCTCAGTCTTCAGATTGTCAAGTCTACCAAGATCACTCCTGACTCACTAGGGTAAAACCAAAAACCAAACTCACTGCCATTGAATCAACTCCAGCTCATAGTGACAGTCCTATGGGGAAGGGTAACATTGCTCTATAGGTAACTCTAGGGGACTAGAAAGACTTGTTTTTTGTTTTTTTTTAAATCCCACAGAGCAGGTAGTGGGCTTTTGAACTGCTGGCTTTAAGGGTTAACAGCCAGTGCATAACCACACCATCACCAGGGTTCTTCAGCTGAGGGTAAAAGACAGCTGTTTTTACAAAGACTCAGCTGAGAGAGCATAAAGAGGCAGTAGTGAAGGAGTGCAGCTTGGCATATTACTCTCACCTGGAAAACCTCATAATAATATGTGAGAACACAGATTACAGAAACAGAAAGCAAGAAGTTATCTTAGGGACCATCTAACCAGGATTGCCCATAGGGAAATATGCTTGAGTCATTGTTGCAGCCCCTGTATCAATCCATCTCACTGAGGGCTCTCCTCTTTTTATAATGACTCTCTACCCAGTTTGAAGACCTTCTCTAGGAACTGGTCCCTCTTGAGAACGTGTTCAAAGTATGTGAGATGATGTCTTACCACCCTGGCTGTATTTCTTCCAGGACAGACTTGTTTGTTCTTCTAAGAGTCCATGGTAGATTACTGTCCTTAAGTGAGTTTTTCTAAGTCAAAGGGCCTGAACCCACAAGCCAGCACTTGGAATTGCATGTGTAACCAAACAGAAGAAATGGGAAAGTTAAAAAAAAAAAAAGAAAAGAAAAGAAAAAAAGCCTTGGGAAAGGAGATTCTTGGGGAGAATGTGGTGGGAAAGTCAATTGCACTCCCAGGACCATGTCAGCAGAGATGACAGACGATGCTTTAAATCTTTATCTAACATTTATAGACTCTCCTGTTATTTATAACCTCCTAACTATGGAGAAGTTTTAAAACTAAAACTTGTTCCTCTCTTGTAAATGGGGGTAGAGTAATCTTTAAGAAGCTTTGGAGAAAAACAAAACACTCTTAATTTTAAAGTGTAAATGTTCTACTGGACAGCTTTCATCATGCTTAAAAGTAACAATACAAAAAAGAATTGAGGGTTTAAGATGGTTATATTCTAAAGAGACACCAAAAATTAATCTCAGTTTGAATAAAAAGAACTTATTTAGGAAACAATGGCTTAAACACTAGTCTTTTAGTGATCCAAGAACTTCTGCTCCTTTGTTGTGGGAGTTCACAGGGTTAGTCAAACAAACTTGACTCAAGAATGAAGGTGCTGCCTTAGTACGATACTAGAGAGTGAAACATTCAACACCCTGGAGCCACTTGGCAAAGACTACAATGTACACAATAATGATTCATAATCACTGGCCAGAATTTCCAATGGCTTCTGTTTTGTTCCACCCTAAACTGCTCATGGAAGAATAAAGCAATCATACACTCTGCCTTCCCTCTTAAGCTTTTTTCTTCTAGTGACTCCTGTTCAGATAAAAAAATAAAATTTACTCAGAATCTGTCTGACAATTAAAAACTTTGGTACTGGGGCTGATCTCCAGTGGCGTAAGTGGTTGAGTGCGGGACTGCGGCCCTCAGGCTTGGCGGTTCAAATCCAGAAGCAGCTCTCAGGAGCAGCACTGGGCTGCGCCCATGACCACCAGAGGCAGTGATGCCCCCCCCAAAAACAAAAAACAAAAAAAAATTTTGGTACTATAGCCCACAATTCAAGATCAGAATAACGTGTAAGTATCTGCTTTTGCAGGCCCCCTGAGCCAATCCAACACGCCATCCCCACCTCATGTCCTCTGGGGTGGTAGAGTCATTCATTCTGTGTAACACTTATTCATCATATAAATTAAAGCCCCTCAGGTGAGCCCCGGTGGCATAGTGGTTGAGTGCGGGACTGCGGCCCACTGGCTTGGTGGTCCAAATCCAGCAGCAGCAAGGCTGGGTAGCTCCCAGGACCACCAGACGACAGTGGTACCCCAAAGGAAAAAAAAAAAAATGAAAGCCTGTCTACTTACAAAGTAGACTCTGCTTCTTCTCATTATTGAAGGGCATTGCCCTAATGATTCTCCTCCTTTACCTAAATTCCACCCTCTGATTCATTTTCAGAAGCATCTCAACATTCTAAAACAAAACACCGTAACAAATGTCCAATTCTATGTCCTCCCTCTGCTCTTCTTTACAGTAAAATGCCTCAAAAGAATAAAAGTGTTGCTTATAATCGCTGTCTCCACACCTCTCTTCCAACTCCTTTGTAACCATTTCACCATACTGAGCTCAATAGCAACTCTCGATCCTAACTGACTTAATGACACTTGGCATAATGGATTATTTCCTTCTCTGTTGGAAATGTTTTCCTAGAATGGTGGTTTCTAAAATGCTTCCTTCTCTTGGTTTTCTCCTCCTCACGAGGGTGGGACTCCTTGATGAAGACTGTCCTATACCTCCCCACAATATTTCTCTTGCATGCAACATTAATTTTAATGCCTTCCCTCATTTGAATGTGATCCCTGAGAGTTATTTTATTCACTTATGTATTCCCAGCATAATAAAACCAGGCACATAAATATTTATAGCAATAAAAAAATGGAAGATAACAGCAGGAAAGACTGTGCTGTCATTTAAGGGAAGCCCAGCCTCTATTTTAAATCCTGAGCTCTCCCAACAGTGATCCGACTTCACCACCTGTGGAGCCTAGGACATAAGCGCCAGTCCTAGTAACCCTCTCACACCCAAGCCATCAAGAAGTTCTAGCCAGTTTAACATGAAAATTCAGCTCAAATTTCATCGACTTCTCTTTATCTCTACTGCAACAAGTCTATGCCATTGTCTTTCACTCGTGCAGTTCAGTCTACTCTGCTCCTGGAGGTCCCCTGGGTAACAGAGTAAAACTGATACACAGGATTTATGGAAACAGAACAATTAGGTCACGGTAGGTTCAAACAATGAACCTTTCAGTTAGTAGCTGAAAGCTTAATTATCTGTGGCACCAGGGCTTATAATTCATTTGTAGAGAACTGGAAGTGTTCTTCAAATGTAAATTGGACACTACTCCTATCTAAAATAGCCTAACTCCCCACCAGGGGCTGTGAGGAGAGGGCTGGTTCCTGGACCACTCTCCCCCACGCTCATTGTGCTATGTTCATAAAGGTCAACTTTCAGGTCTTCCAACTTGTGCTAACTTTTCCTGCCCCAAGGGCTTTTGTACATATTATTCTTATTTTCCCACTCTTTATCCTTCAGGTTTCAAGCAAATTATATTTAATGTAGCACACTCCTCTGACCCCTTTATTCTATCTCACTCCTTGTTTGTTTCCATCATAATTTCTAACAATTTGCTTTTTTAAAAAATTGTATTCCCTCGCTACAACATAAACTCCATGGGGCCAGGAACTACACAAAGGAAAAAAGGAAGAAGGAAGTTACCTCAGTGGAAATGTCTGAGAAATGTGAACTGTAAGACCCATCATCTCAACCAACATTTATTACTACCAGAAAGAGCACTTTTATCATTTGGAAAAGAACAAAAAGACAAGGTATCACTGGTAAATTACATTCATTTGAACTGAAAAGGAGAATGTGCCAGTCTCATTTACAATAAAAAGAGAAACACGCAAAGTTCTATGATATAGCACCATTTTCTCCATCAAGACACTCTGCTCCCAAAGAAGCCTGTTTGATGGTCTGTCTTTTCCAGGCAGCTACTTCTGAAGACCAATTGCTGAGTAACTAACTTATAAATACACAAGTGGTGGAAGATTTCATAACTGGCACCAAAAGGTGGTAGATAGCTATTCCTTAGCTACCCTTCAACCTACCCACCATGCACGAAAATGGGTGAGTCAGACCCATCAAGAGAGATTAAACAAATGTGTTTTGTTCAAAAGACTCAATGATATTTATTAAGGAGGGATTATGGTTAGGACTCGTAACAGCAGAAACACTTCCTCAGGGCATCTTCCCATGGGATTTCTTTCTCAGTGAGAATCTCAGAGGACCCTGTATTAGGTGCTTGTCTGTAATGTACTGTGAAGCAGTCATCTCTGAAATTCAGTCACTTCTCCCTTTAAAAGTAGGCTCTAGGGCTGAGCCCCGGTGGTGTAGTGGTTGTGTGCGGGACTGCGGCCCACTGGGACGGAGGTTCAATTCCAGCAGTGGGGCTGGGCCTCCTACTCCCACCACCAGAGAGCAGTGATGCCCCCCCCCCCCCAAAAAAAAAAAAAAAGAAGTAGGCTCTAATTGTAGATGATCTTGAAGTAGCAACTAGATTCTTTGGGATACCTTGTTAGAACATTACTTATGTATGTAGGTGTTTTCATTTTTTATATAAGGGACTATCCTAGGATCTATTATGAAAGTTCATCTGTTTGGGGTGATGAAAACCTTTAAAGACCACCAATGTTGGCAGATGCAGAACACTTAGAATGAAGGTGATTCTACTGAGTTGCAAATTTTAAAAGGTTGAAATAGCAAATTTTATTATATATACATGTATGTGTGTGTATACACACACACACACACACACATTACTACAAAGTGAACAAAAGAAACCTACTCCCATCTCGCTGATTCCGACTCACAGCAATACTAGAGAGACTATCGACAGCTATAGGAGCAGACACTGTCAGTTCAGACTCTCAGATGTGTATGAGAGAGAGCTTAATAAACAAGAGTAGTTGGATATTGAGAAAACAGCCCAGTCCAGATGAAGTCCATAAGTCTGATATTAGCCTATATGCCTAATAGCAAAGTCCTCTCCAGACTCACAAAACACATTCAATGACGCCTAATGCAGGAAGATCATAGGCTGGTGGATGGGAAGTCTTGTGAATCGACTGGCATTGTAAGCATCTCAGCACTGGAAAGGGTCTCCATGTTCCAGAGGTCTGGCTCCACCAGCCTCTCTCCATGCGTCTTCTCCACAGGGATGCCTCGCAAAGAGTGAACAGGGAGTGAACTGTCTCCAAGGAGGAATACTGGAGTTCCCAGAATCCTCAGCAGAAGGCCATGCCCACACAGAGGCCCCATTGGCTATCACCTGATTGACAGGCTAGACTCCACCCCTTCATTCTCAATCCTCTCAAATTGACAAATGAGTATATAACCACCACCCAGTCTCATCTTTGTCCTGTGAAGTGGGCTGCTGGGCTTCAACCATCAACTTTTCCATTTGCCGTCCAATAGCCGGCCTGTGGTACAAACTATTGTCTGTAAGAACTCAATTTACCAAGCCATTTATTTCTCTGATACTTCTACCTTTAGGATTGTAAAGCACTCCATGTCCACCTTACAGGGAGAAATCAGCACAACAGGCACTGCAGCTCCAGAGCCCCAACAAAGCAACCTTCTGGTTTTCATGCGTTCAGGCTAAATTATCCAAGGCACGGAGCACCCGTGACAAAATAGAAGAGAGGGGCAGTATGAGTATATGTGATCAAAATAACCAGAGTTATTAGACAGACACTAATTATAGCAGGATGCTTTTGTAAGAAATGCATTATTATTACAGGGGAGCGAGCAACAGAAAACAGGTTGTATAGAACATGAAAAAATTATAACTTATCAAGGGTTCATAGGGGGTGGGGTGGGATGAGCTGATTTTATGGGCTCAAGTATAAACAAAATGTTTAAAAATGATGGCAACACATGTACCAATGTTCTTGATACAATGGATGGATATATGGATTGTGATAAGAGCTGTAAGAGCCCCCAAAAATGATTTGATTTTTAAAAAAGAAGAAATCAATTACATCCCAAGTAGTAATCAATACTGCATGACGTATCAGAAAATACTATTTTTTCATGTCCATAATCAATGTAAAATACAAAAGATGAGACTGAAGTGCAAAATTTTGAAGGCTTTAAAATAGTACAACCCTTTGAAAATTTAAAAAGAGGGACATTAATAATTTTTAAATTGTTTTACTGGGGGCTCATACAACACTTATCACAATACTTACATGCATCCATGGTGCATTGTATTAAGCACATTTGTACATTTGTTGCCATCATCAGTCTCAAAACATTTTCTTTCTATTGGAGCCCTTGGTATCAGACCCTTATTTTTTTTTCCCCTTCCCTCCTCCACCTCCCTCTCTCACACAACCTTGATAATTTATAAATTATTATTTTTTCATGTCTCAATGTTCCCCTTCACCCACTTTCTGTTGAATATCCCACAGGGAGGTTATATGCAAATCATTGTGATTAGTTCCTCTTTCCTTCCCCCACCTTCCCCTTCCCCTCCTGGTATCGCTATTCTCCTCATTGGTACTGGGGGGGTTTATATGTCTTAGATTCTCTGTTTCCAGCTCTTATCTGTACCCATGTACATGGCTCTGGTCTAGACGGATTTGTAAGGTAGAATCAGGATCGAGCAAAGTTGTGTGTTTCCTCAGTGCTACACTGCATCTTCTAATAATTTTAATGTAGAATTTTGTCTGCATAAAATTCAATTCTATGAGGAATATTTGTGACCAGTTTGTTTCTCTTGTTTTTGCCAACTACAGAGTGGAAAAAACAGAAGTTTACAACTTTGGGGAAACAAAGTGGGACTTCTTTCCATAAACAGTGAAGCTCATGGCCTGAATACTCACAGCAATGGTTATATAAGTAAAGGAGAACAAGTACTAGCTTTCTCAGCCCATTTAAACATAGAATCTAGTCCTGCTTCATCTCTTTCCCAAGAAGGTACAAAAATGTGTTTAGCTATACAGAGAACTAGAGATTATGTCAGGAAATGAAATTCATGCTTATTTACTAACAGTCTAATGTCCTTCCCAATAAGTCATGCTGCTTCTCATGTAGTAATCAAAGTAATCAATCATGGCTTAAAGAAATGAGGTGCCCAGCCAAGGAAAGCATACCTAGCACAATATTTTATACTTGGTGAATGCTATATCCCCATCACAAGCAGCTACTTCAGTCTTAACTAACTGTACCTCTTCAAACGGTTCTGTTTTATGGGTCCACAAACAGGTTTTTGTCCCCACCCCAGACCCCTCCCAACAAGAAAGGTTCAGTTAAAAAGATCCTTTAGTGTCTTTCTGCCAGAATTCTGGTACAGAGGGACTGCAAAGGAATGCACCTACTGTGGAATCTTCCCACACTTCAGAGTTATTAAGAGCAAACTAGCAGAGGCATGTCTCATACACTCCCCAAATAGCTGAGCTGGCAACAACAAAAGATACTCAGAGATCTGAGCCCTGGGACAATAGCTTCTGTTAGCTAACTAGAATCCTTACATCTTTGTGTTCTGTAATCCCTCCTATTTCAAACCAAACAATGTATCA
Source organism: Nesogale talazaci (assembly GCA_004026705.1). Lineage (NCBI taxonomy): Eukaryota > Metazoa > Chordata > Mammalia > Afrosoricida > Tenrecidae > Nesogale > Nesogale talazaci. Next base: position 45,126 of record PVJH01012247.1, read on the forward strand.
CAACTCTAAGAAAATCTCCAAACTCACTGCCATCAAGTCATTTCTCACTCAAAGTGACTATAGGGCAGGGTGTAAATGTTCTTAGGGGTTTCTAAGACTATAAATCTTTGAGTCCCCCAATAAAATGATTTATTAAAAAAAAAAAAGGAGGGAGAAAGAGGAGTTTATACCAAGGGCTCAAGTAGAAAATATATGGAAATGAAGATGGCAATATGTGTACAAACATGCTTGATACAAATGATGTATGGAATGTTATAAGAGCTGTGAGAGCCCCAAAAATCATTGGGGAAAAAATCTGTTGTGCATAGGGTCACCATGAGTTGAAATTAACTCAATGGCACCCAACAACAACAACAACAAAGGTTAAAAAAAAAATCTTTGGGCTGAGCCCCGGTGGTGTAAGTGGTTGAGTGCGGGACTGTGGCCCGTGGGCTTGGCGCTTCAAATCCAGTGGCGGCTCTCAGGAGTAGTGCTGGGTAGCTCCCACGACCACTAGAGGGCAGTGATGCCCCGCCCACCCCCCAAAAAAAATCTTTATCAGCATAGACAGCCTCATCTTTCTTCCTTGGGGCAGCTGGTGTTTTTGAACTGCTGACCGAGTGGTTAGCAGCCCAACATGCTACCCACTATGCTACCAGGACTGCTCTATCACTGTTTTTAAGAAAACCATGCAAATGAATTTACATAGGAGTAGAGCAATTTTAGCAAGCACCAATAGTAATGATAAAGAATATACAAGGGCTGAGCCCCAGTGGCGCAGTGGTTGACTGCGGGACTGCAGCCCACTGGGTTGGCTGTTCAAATCCAGCAGGAGCTCTCCAGGAGCAAGGATGGGCCTCCCACTCCCACCAGAGGGCAAAAAAGAATTTACAAGGGGCTTCAAAAAGTGAAACATGGAATGAACACTAAGTAGATTTTTTTTTACAAGAATTTTTTGAAGATCCTTCATATCTCTCCTTTTCAATCTACAGGTCTGAGATATACATACTACTCTAAGCATTTACACAACGGCTACAACAAAGAACTGGTCCTTGAGACTAATAACGAAAAGGACCAGGTAGTTTTTCGAACCCAGGAAGTGTGACTCTGTAAGCAGGGGAACAACAGCACTGAAAATCTCACCTGAAGCCAAAGGTCGAATCCACTCTTTGCTATTTAGGTCAAGTCTCCAGAGGTCATTGAAGGCCGCATTGCAGCTACTCTGGGTACAGCCTCCAAACACATACATAGACTGATTCGCATCGTAATAGCATGCACCTAGAAAGAAAACAATAAATAACTTTAATTTTAAAACCATTTTCATCCTCCCCATTCTCCTCCACATAATTCAGCAGAAGAGGAAAAGAAAATACCCTTGAATCAGTTATAAAGACTAAAGGAAGACTAATTTTCAATCTATTGCCATTTTGGATAAAACCAAATATTCTCTGCAAATCAAAAACTCAAACCTGGCTGAGCCCTGGTGGCGCAGTGGTTGTGTGCAGGACTGCGGTCCACTGGGATGGAGGTTCAATTCCAGCAGTGGGGCTGGACCTCCTACTCCCACCACTGGAGAGCAGTGATGTCTCCCCCAAAACAAAACAAAACAAAACAAAACAAAAACAAAAACTGCCTTTTACCTTAACAGTAGCCCATAGTCTTCAATGTTCAATTGTTTCACACATTGAATAACCCTGTTACCAGACACCCAATTTCTTCAGGGTGTCTTCAGGTTGGCCATTATTCCATCAATAAGGACTGTAAAAAAGCTATGAAAACCTGTTTTTGAGTATACTAAGACTATGACATCATTGGGTGAAAAAGTATAATTTCAACAAAAGCACTCAAGAACTAAGCTTAAGGCTGCCCAACAGATGAGCTTCCAGCACTGTTATGTGGCTATGTAATCTCGCTATAGCTGCGTCATTTTTCTCTGGGGCTCAGCAAAGGAAGCAGGTGCTCTCTGTTCTCCTCTCTTCTCTGTACTCTTTTTTTCTCCCGCCAGTACTCTTAGGGTTTTTGTTTTCAAATTAAAGTTGAAGCACAAATCAATATATTTTAGTTTGAAGTAGAATGATCAAAAAAGTGAGACGGGTGGACGGAGACAATGGAAATACCAAAAAAAAAAAAAAAATCTTAATGCCAAGAAGTACCTACACATAAAGACCAATATGAGAGAAGCAATGCAATTGTTATGTAGTCCAAAGGGCAGGCAAAGAAACCCAATAGGTAGTATACTTTTGAATTGATTCCAAAGCAACAGGAAAGGAAAATAAGTCACTAAGGTAGGCTGGCTGGTGAGGATTAGGGAACTAGGGCAGTTAAGTAAAGTTTTACAAGCACAGGTTCTGTGAAAAGAGCTTTTTTCATGAGATGACTACTGTATGTACATAATTTATATATACAATAAATTTTATATAAATTATACATAATGTGGCTCACATGTGTGCACGTGCGTGCCAGAGAGAGACCAAGAGCGAGAGCGTGCAGACACACACTAGACACCACTCCTGAAAACCAAAGGGCAGCAGGAAGACTGGGGCCAGACCCTGAATGAAAGGCTCTCCTGACAATTACGCTCTGCTACCTTGCCGCTCCTTGCCGACACGCTCACCAATCTCTATCCTTTGGAAAAGAAGTCTGTATATTCCATTTACCATCTTGGATTTCAGGAAGAGGACAGAATGAAGCTTTCCTTTCCATCTATTTCATCCATGCAGCATGGGCAGAAGAAGAGTACTAAACTAGGCTAACAGTTGTGCATCACAGAAAAGGAAAGAAAAAAGGAAAACAAACAGGTAAAGAAACTTCAAAGAGCTTCAATGGACCAGTACCATAGTTTTAGTGATCATTAGTCATTTTAAGTCTAGCTCAGTATACATACAGCACACTAAACTACCATTTTTAAGATCTCTTCTAAAACTCTGCTAACACCTACTCAAGTTCAAAATTGGAGAAATGCTACTAATACTGATATATCCCATGGCATTGTGATAATTATTTCTATGGTATAAACTAGTCCTGAGAATAAACCTTTCTTCACACAGCCCCTAAAAACTCAGCTCACCCAACAGACTCATATATATCAATCTCTACAATAGGAAGGCCAAGAAAATCGGATGAATTTAGAAGTAATGAAAACTGTGTGTTTAATCATTTATAGCTAATAACAAAAAATGAATGCATGTGGTCTAACCTCACACATTGCAATAAGCAGCCTTTTCAAATTACCAAAGAAAAATAAAGAAGCTAGAGATAAAAAGATATAAACCACCACCTAATCATCAAAGGCTCACACCTGCAAAATACTTAACTATATCCCTTCGAGGAAATGAAACATGTAACAATGATACATAAAGATTCAAAGGGCCTTACATCTTCCACTGGTTCTCAAAGTCAGTTCAAATAACTCTAAAATATGTCAAAATGACTATTTTAAATCCACATCTCAACAAGATGTACAAAATTCCATTGATCTATGTTTTGGATCTGACAAGAACTGCATGCACCCACAAACGGTAACCACGAGTTGTGGCTAATCAACTCAGCAGCAATGAGTTTGATTTGGTTTTGCCAATAACACAAGTTAAAGGTTATTAGACAAAAAGATAATTACTGACATCACATTTTTTTTTGGGGGGGGGGGCATCACTGCTCTCCGGCGGTGGGAGTAGGAAGCCCAGCCTCACTGCTGGAATTGAACCTCCGTCCCAGTGGGCCGCAGTCCGCGCACAACCACTACGCCACCGGGGCTCAGCCCGACATCACATTTTAATCATCACTAAAGGAACAGCTTAGGCAGCTGGTTGTGCTGTGGTGCTTCGGTGTTGCTGAGACAATGGAAGCTACATCGCTGGTACTTCACATACCAGCAGGAGCACCCAACAAGAACAAGTTTTGGCAGAGCTTCCAGACTAAGAACAGACTATGAAGAAGGAACAGGATGTCCACTTGTGAGGAATTGACGAGGGAAAACCCATTGGCAAAATTGGAATTCAATTGTGAGATACTAAAAACCTCTGAAAACAAGCAGAACATTGCCAAAAATGGGCAAAAGATGAATTCCAAAGGCCAGAAGGCATTCAAAACATGCCTGAAGGTCAGCAGCACCTCTCCAGGAGCAAGGCTGGGCTTCCTACTTCCACCAGGGCAGTGACGCCACAAAAACAAAACATAGCTGAAGGAGTGCTACCCTCTCAAAGTAGAGTCTACCACAATGAAGTGGGTGGACTAAAACTTGTGGGAATAAAGTCTTTGGAATCTTCATTTGCTGTTGAGGAACTACGGAAAACGAGAACAAACAGATGAAAACATCAAATGATAATTGCATCTTGGAGTGTATGAAATATGAAGCTAGGGAACTGGAAGTTGCTAGAAATTAAATGGAACATGTAAAAATGTCAACATTTGAGATATTAATGAGCTGAAACCATTTTGAATCAGAAAATCATATGATTTATTATGCTAGAAATGACAAAAATCAAGAAAAATGACCTTGTCTACATTCATTGTCAAAAGGACATTTAAGATCTATCTTGAAGTACAATGCTGTCTGTCTGTGATGAGATTACATTTATCCAAATTCAAAGATTCCCAATCAATACGACTATTGCACAATACATATCAACCATGAAAACCAGGGATGAAAAAACTAAAGAATTCTACTAACATCTTCAGTCTGAAATTGATTGAACAAGCATGCATTGCTAGTTATTGGTGACTGGAATGTGAAAGTTGGAAATAAAGTAAAAGGAACAGTAGTTGAAAAACATGGCCTTGATGACAGAAACAAAGTTGGAGGTTGCATGAAAGAATTTTTAAACAACACAAACGGTAACTACACACCTGGACTTCTCTAGATAAAATACATATAGAGAAATCAGACTGACTCCATCTGTAGGAAGATAAGATGGAGAAACGCAATATTAGCATCAAAACCCAGGCCCAGGGCTAATTGTGGAACAAACCATCAGCTGCTCACATGTAAGTTCAGGTTAAACCTCAAGAAAATTAAAACCGGTTCACCAGAGCCATAATAGGACATTTGAGTCTCTCCCACCTGAATGTTGATACACTGAGCACTCATGAACCGATTTGATGCACTGAACACTCATTCCAAGACCTGCTGAATTGTGGGAGGATATGAAGAACATCATACATGAAGAAAGCATAGGACCATTTAAAAGGATAGAAAGAAGGAAAAGATCAGCATGATGTCAGAAAAGACGGAAAACTTGCTCTAAATCCCACGGTAGCCAAGGTACATGGATGAAATGATATAGTCAAATAACTGAAGGGAAAATTCCAAAGAGCATCTTAAGAAAACAAAGTAAAACATTATAATGAAGCAAATGTGAAAAAAGCTGATGGTGGCCGGCTATCAAAATATACAGCGTCAGGAGTTGATGTCAGAGGCTCAAGTGGAAAGAGAAAGCTTTGAAAATGATGATGGCAGCATATGTGCAAATGTGCTTGACACATTGAAGGAATGTATGGATTGTGTTAAGAAATGTAAGAGTCCCTAATAAAAATATTTAAAAATATATGTAGTACCTGGGGTCTTAAAGGTTGGAAGATAAACAAGTGGCCCTCTAGCTGAGAAGCAACAAAGTTCCCCAGCCTGGGTGATCACAGAGCTATCCATGGGATCAGGTATCAGACATCAAAGAACAAAAAATTGTATTTTGTATCATTGTGAATGAGGAGGAGTGCAGAGTGGAGACCCAAAGTCCATCTGTAAACAATTGGACATCCCCTTACAGAAGGGTCATGGGGAGAAGACAATCCAGTCAGGGTACAGTGTAGCACCAATGACATATACAACTTTCCTCTAGTTCTTTAATACTTCTCCCCCTCCCTCCCATCATGATCCCAATTCTACCTTACAAATCCAGCTAGACCAGAGGATGTACACTGTACAGATAGGAACTGGAAACACATGGAATCCAGGACAGATAAACCCCTCAGGACCAGTTTCAAGAGTGACGGTATCAGGAGGGTGGAGGGAAGGCAGTAGGGTAGAAAGGGGGGACTGATGACAAGGATCTACATATAACCTCCCCCCAGGGGGATGGACAATAGAAAAGTGGGTAAAGGAGACGTTGGACAGTGTAAGACATGACAAAGTTAAGACGTGTGTGTGTGTGTGTGTATACACAAAATGAAATGTGTCAAGCCCTAGAGTTAGAAAAACAACAAGTACACACTCAAGTCTATCCAAGTCTCATGTGGCAACATTAAAAGATTCTATGGGAAAAATATTGAAGGATGCTGGAAGCTTCAAAAGAAGATATAAAGGAAAAAGAAAAAAAAAGAAGATATAAAGAATACACAGTCATTCTACCAAAAAGAATTGGTTGGCATTCAACCAAAAACGAAAGGTACTGAAGGAAAAAGTTCAGGTTGCACTGAAAGCATTAGCCAAAAACAAGGCTTCAGGAATGTTTGAAATACCAATTGAAACATTTCAACAAGCTGATAATGCACTAGAGGGACTCACTTCTCTAAACCAGAAAATGTGGAAGACAGCTATTTGGCCAAGTGAATGAAAAAGATCCATCCCTGTATTCATTCCAAAGAAAAGTGACCCAACAATGCTCAAACTATAGAACACTATCATTGATAACACATACAAACAAAATTTTGCTAAAAATCACCCGACAGTTGCAGCAGTACACTGACAGGCCAAATTCAGAAGAGGATATGAAACAAGAGATATCATTGTAGATGTCTGGTGGATGTTGGCTCAAAGCAGAGAATACCAGAAAGATGTTTACCTGTATTTTATTGACTATGCAGAGGCATTTCACTGTGTGGACCATAACAAACTATGGATAGCCTTGAGAAGAATGGGAGTCCAAAACACCACATTGTGCTAAGGAACCTGTACGTGGATGAAGAGGCAGCTGTGTTAACAGAACAAAGACTTATTTCATGTTTTCAAACCAAGAATGGCGTGTGTCAGGGTTGCATCCTCTCACTATACTTACTCAATCTGTACGCTGAGCAAATAATCAGAGAAGCTGGGTTACATGAAAAATTCACATCAGGATTGGAGGAAGGCTTATTCAACAACTGAGCTACACAGATGACATACCCTTGCTTGCGGAAGATCAAGGATAGCAGCCTTCAGTATGGATGACAATTTATAAAGAAAAAACAAATCCTCACAACTAGAACCATAAGTAACATCATGGTAAATGGAGAAAACAATGAAGTTGTCAAGAATTTTGTCTTGTTTGGATCCACAATCAATGCTCATAGAAGCAGCAATCGAGGCTCCTACGATGTGCTCTCCTGGGTGGATCTGTTGCATAAGACCTCTTGAAAGTAGGAAAAAGGAAAGGTGTTATTTTGACGACTAAGGTGTGCCAGGGTATTTTCAAATTGCTTCATATGTATGTGAAAGTAGAATACTGAAGAAAGAAGACAGAAAATCAATGCATTTGAATTGTGCTGGCAAAAAATATTCAAAGTACAACAGACTGTTAAAAAAAAAACCAAGTCTGACTTGGAAGAAGTATGCCAGAATGCTTCTTAGAGGTAAGAATAGCCAGATATCATCTCAAGTATTTTGGGCACATTGTCAGAAGTAAACCAATCCCTAGTGAAAGACGTCATGCTAGGAAAAGTAGAGATATTGCTGGCGGGAGAGAAACTTGCAACAGAATAGACTGACACATGGCTGCATCAATGGGTGCAGCTACCCAACATTGCTACCCCAACAAGTCAGGCCAACAATTTCAAACTGACCACACTGGCTGGAGGCATGAAAGAAAATTCTTTCCTCGTGGTAATTCAGACCTTCAAAGCAGAATATAACAAAGTTCTATGATTTCTGAAATATTTTTTAGTGTGTGCTGCAACATTTTAAGACATATCCATGATTTCCTATCTAAAAGAATCAAGGAGGGTTTATGTATCCATGTTCCCCAAAGATCAAATCTTGGCAGCTGTTTCATTCATGTAGCAAAAAGCATCACTGCCTCTATTTTTCAAAGAGGCAGTAAGCATTCTTCTTCTCTATTTGGATTGAATATCCAGCCAGAATTGGGGCCCCATGAGGTCCTTAGCACATGTATTTTCATCCTATACTAAAATAAAGCAGTAAGTCTTTTCCTGCTTCCCTATGAGCAAACAAAGGATTCTGGAAGAGGAAAACACAACCCAATGTATGCAAAGCTAACAGGATTAAAAAGGCAAGTTGTGTACTGTGTGTTTTCAAAGTCCAGCAGTCAATTATCAATGAGGCTGGGAGAGGAAGGGAGTCAAATTCAGCAGCTATGTTTAGAATTCAAATATAATGGAATGTGAAAATAACCATTAACAATACACTCAACTATTTTAGGCATCCTGCTGAACTTTGTTTAGTGATTCTTTTTATTCAAGATACTTACATGCTGGTGTAATTAAGGGGGAAACCTGACAAGTTCAAACAGGCCTTTAGGAAAAAAATAAGAATTCAAACAATTCTCAGCACTCAAGTCATTTCCCTTTTACTCAAGTTCTCCTCCCAAATAGAAATGTTTTCCTTTCAGAACATCTAGACCATTGAGAAGGGTCATAAAGTTACAGTGCATAGAGCAATGTGAATATTGTGCTAAGAAATAATACTGAGATCATTTATTTCATATATCTGTTCAAGTTTTTTAAATGAGTTTGACAGCTCCATGAACAACTGTTAGAAGGTATCTGTCTCAAATAGATATCTAATAACTGCTATTCAAAGACAAGTCAAAGTTCACATTTTAATTATATATACAGTAAGTAATGATCCTTCAGAGTTCTGAATACTTTCCTACTATATTATAATCCTAAAAAACACAAGATCTTCCCACTGTTTCATAGTCTCCACAGTGCCTAAGAGTCACTCAATAAATGCTCACAGAATTGAATGGTTCACTCTCGAACTCTTGCAGCTGGAGATGTAAAATTCCCTTTTATTTCCCTATTTGTCTTCAGGGAAAGGTCCTGAGGCTTTTATCCCATGCTTAAAGAGACTGCGTTGTCATGTTTCTCAAATCTACAAGCCAGAACACATTTGATAAGGCCTCTAATTACATAACTATGGAACAAACAAGGTTGGTTATCCAGTCTGGGCCTGCTGGCTACTGTGGGAGAACTAGCATGTGCGAATGAACTGACCATATTTGAAGCTTGAACACCTTCCCAAAGCATGATGCCAGCAACCTTGTGGATCTCAATATTAGTCTGAAAAGAATATCCTATTTAATCAAGACTTGCATGACCAGCCAGGCGCATACTCACCATATAAGGGAGGAGAATTGGTTTCAGTAAAGCAAGAACACACTGCAAAACTGTGGCCCTCGCAAGAGACATATTTCCTCTGATGGGGCATTTTACTCACTGGGACCTTTTCAGACTACACGCATGCATAAGTACGAAGCTAACTGCTCATACCTGTGTTGCATTCAATTCCACAAACTCTTACGAGATAGTACCTATAAACCAGGTGCTGAGAGGTACACACAGCCTGCCTGTCCTCAAGTACATGACAATCTCACAGAAGAGATCATACCAGCGTTCTTCCATTTTGTACTTTAAAACTTACTCTTAGTTATATTTACTGCATCAAATTTCCCAGCAACTCTGTGACATCAATAAGATTTGCCATACATATTTTACAGTTGAGGAAATTACAGGTTAGGGCCATCAAGAAACTTGTCTCCCAAGTCTAAAGTTATTTCTTCTTTTGTATGTAGCTTCTGTTATACAGATAATTATGGTTAAAAGCAGATAGTAAAATATAATATGGGGAAGAAATGAAGAGCATATTAGGGAAATATAAGCAAAAGAGCTTAATCTCCATGGTGGAATTTGAGAGCAGTTTGTGAAGAAGGTGTCGTTTAACTTTGTTTTGGAGAAGTGTTTTTGAGACTAGGACATTTTCAATCAATTATTAAGAGGGGTGGGGAGGGGGAAAGAGAGAGAGAGAGATATTACACATTCAGAAAGCATGAAATGCAGAGTTTAAGACAACAAGGAGTTTTGTGTGGCTGAAGCTCTGGTGGTAAAGCAGGAAAGCCAGGCAGACTGGAAACCCTACAGAAAAGCGGAAGTTTTTAAGGCAGGCATTGAGTTTTAGACTTGTCTGCTCTTGCTGATAATTTGGGCAGGACAATTCTTTGTCAGTGGGATCATTCCATTTACTACAGGATGCTGAACACATCTGGTCCTTGTTTTCTAAATGCTGGTGGTGCTTTTTAGTCAAGAAAAAAGCAACAATAAACCATCACATTTTAAAATGTCCTAGGAGGAGCTCTGCCCCCAGTTTGAGTGGTTGCCAACAGAGTCTAGTCCAGGCCCAGATGAGGCCAGAAAAGGCAAAAATACCACTTAGAAGTACAGTGCGATGATTTAGGAAAGATGTGATGATTACATGGCAAACTGGGGTGACAGAAAAACAAAGAAATGATATGAAGGTGATTGCAGAGAGCAAACAGAATTCACAAGATTTGACTTGTGCTGAATAGAGGGAAAGGAAGGAACTGAAAACGACTTGACTCCAAGATTTCAAGCTTGAGAAATGAGAAATAAATAATTAAGAAAACAATGTCATTAACTAAATTACAGAGAAGAGAAAATTTGCCAGGAGTGGGAGGACCTAGTGAGTTCCATTTTTAGCTGGCTGAACAGAAAGCATCTCTTATCTCGGGCAACTAAAGCAAAAACTGGAATTTGTGAGACTAGTGCTCAGTCCAAGGTAGGGACAAGAAATAAGACTGAGCTCAAGGAAGAAATGCTGGGTAGGAAGAGAAAGGAGCCAAGGGAAAAGTCTTAAGGAATTCCTAGAGAACTGCTAGATTGAAAGCGGTCCTCGTTTAATACTGGTTGTCTCCCAGATGCTCTTTCATCTTGCTTACTTTGGGCATATCATGAGGAATGCTCAACTGCTGAAAGAGGACCTCGTGTTTGGTAGAGTCAATGAGAAAGACGGTCATTCCAGTGACTGCAACAGTGGACTCAAACAGCAACGCTGGGGAGGATGGCAAAGGACAGGTGACCTTTCGTTCTGTGATGCTCTACAGAAGAATGCTGGAAGTTAGCTGCAGGCGAGACGCTAGGGCACCTCACGGTGCCTTCCTTCAGCTTGACAGTTAAATAGGATATAAAGACAAATGGGAGGGCTGAGCCCCGGGGGCGTTAAGTGGTTGAGTGCAGGACTGCAGCCCACGGGTATGCGGCTCAAATCCAGCGGCGGCTCTCAGGAACAGCTCGGGGTAGCGCCCCAGGACCACCAGAGGGCAATGATGCCCCCCTCACCAAAAAAAAAGAAAAGACAAATGGGAAAAAAACAAGAGACAAACTAAAAGAAAATGAGAGCCAGTCATTTGGGCAATGAGAGATGATAGATAAACTACATCTTAAATCTATGGCACTTTTTTCAGGATTTCAAATGAATGTGGTTTTTTTTTTTTTTTTTTTTTACCCAAGTGAGTGCTTTTAAAACAATCTCTGGGGCTGAGCCCCAATGGCACAGTGGTTGTGTGCGGGACTGTAGCCCACTGGGTTGGCAGTTCAAATCCAGCAACAGCTCTCCAGGAGCAAGGCTGGGCCTCCTACTTCCACCAGGGCAGTGATGCCCCTCCCCCACCCCCTAAAAAATAAAACGATCTCTGAACCTCTAGGGGCTTACTCATTGTACCATTCTATCTACCGCCCCTAAAACAATGTTACCTGTGAAGTAAAGATCTTTTCAAAAGATAGGTAACTGAAGAAAATATTTTCCCCTCTCAGAAAGCTGCTAAGGTAATTATCCACTCCTGGATACTTCATCTTCTTGTTTCTTTTTACTGAGAATCATGCAATTTCTATCACTTAGTATTCTGAAACTACTTGTTCCTAAAAACAGTCTTTGAGTCTTTAGAACTTTCTATCTAAGTCCAACTATTTGCAGCCAAGGAAAGTTATTCCTCCAGCAACAATACACACTGACTCACGGTAGTTCTTGCTCACATTTCATTAAATATTCCCAACAAGGATTCAGTTACTCCAGCAATTCTCAAATTTTGATCTGTGGATCCCTGAGTCTCAAGAACAATTGAAAAACAGCTTTTATAATAAACCATCACTTTGCTTTTTCACTGTGCTGATATTTGCACTAGTTTGACAGGTAGCAGTGGTAAACAGCCTTCTGGAGTCTTAGTATGAACCGAAGCAATGGTACTTATAAAATATTCTAGTAATACTTATTATTCTTCACTGTCACACACTCATCAGTTTATAACAAAGATATATGACCTTTACAGATATCCTGAAAGGTTCTCAAGGATGCCTTCTTTCCCCAAAAGACCAGGGACCCAACTTTGAGATCCACTGCTCTGGGTTGCAACTCCTTTGAAGGCTAAACAACCCTTTCACAGGGGTCCCCTAAGACCATCGGAAAACACATATTTCCAATAGTTGGGAGGTCACCACCACGTGAGCAATGACATTAGGAAGGTTGAGAACCACTGATTTAGACCATTCTAATTCAAAGTAACTGATGAGTTGCAGTTACTAAACTCTTCTCTGAATACAAAAGTGTTTTCACATAGGGTCTAATGGAAGCTAGCCTCCATGATCTCCACCTCTTGGCATTTAAGCCCTTGGTTGGTTAATCTCTTCCCACACTTTACCAGAGTTGATCAATCTGACCAACACAGTACAACAGAAGTGAGGGTATTCGCTTCAGAGATTAGGCTGCAAAAAGACCTGACGACTTCTGATTTAGTATTGGTTGGTGTCTGCCTGTCTGTCTCTCTTTCAGATCATATTCTGTGGGAGTCATGAGAAACCCTATGGAGATCTCTAACCTACAGTCCTGTGTTAGCTTGGAAGCAGACCTCCCGGCTCGCCCCAAGTAAGCCTTTAGGTGCCTGTAGCACTGGCTGACACACTAACCAAAACCTGTGAAAAGACCTGTGAGAACCAGCCAGCAAGGCACTTTCAGACTCTTGAACCTAGGAATACTGTGAAATAATTTATTTTTTATCCAAAACAGAACACTGCATTGGTGGAATAGTGGTGAGCATAGCTGCCTTCCAACACAAATAACTAAAACATGCTCCTTCCCCTCAAAGGTTCAAATATAGTGCTACTTTTCTTTTTCTTTTTTAGGGGAAAAAAAGGGACAAATATATATTTAGGAACTTACAATAAGACAACCTAGGTTAAGGGCTAAATGAGTATTTCAAACAATATCTTTATATGAGTGGGTACCCAAACAAACAAAAAACATAATTGCATGGAGTGAAGCGGACCTTTCATAATACGCTTTTTTTCCCCTACTAGGCAAGCAGGGAGCAACTTGCTCGGAGTTACTGCACCCAATCTCTAGTCACAGTGAATTTTTTCGTGAAAGCAATTCGCTTGAATCTCATTTTTTTGTGATGGCCAATTTAAGAGAACGGGATGCACCTATGAAATTTTGTTTCCTGCTCAGGGAAAATGCTACAGAAACTGTTGTGATGTTGAACAATTAAAAGGACAGTGGTATGGGAAAAACTCAAGTGAACAGTTTTATTCTTTCTAAAAAGTTGAAATGTCGATTTATGACAATCCTCGTTCTGGACATTTGTCAATTTGTTCCACCGGGTCAGACGCTAAGCTTTCTACTTAGAAGTTCTGAAAACAAAGCCTAACAGTGTGCACCAAACAAGGCCTGATGTGTAGCACAAAGGGGGGCTGTTTTTATCACCAAGAAAATGCATCTGCTCACACAACCATCTCAGTGCTCCACTTTGGAGCAAAAAAGACAGCACCCGTCACTTGCCCCACATACCTTACTCATCTGGCCTTGCTCCATGCAGTGACTCTTTTGTTTCCTGACACAAAAGGATAGTGACTTGACGGTGTAGAAGAGATGAAGAAAAAATGAGGGAGGTGCTGTCAAGCACCCAAATGAGTTTGAAAAATGTTTCCAATAATGGAGCTGAAGATTTGAAAAATGTATTCAGTGTAATAGAGAATACTTTGAAAATGCTAAGTTTGTTTTGTAAAGCATTTTAAATGGGCTGAGCCCCGGTGGCGTAAGTGGTTGAGTGCGGAACTACAGCCCGCAGGCTTGGCGGTTCAAATCCAGCAGCGGCTGGGTAGCGCCCAGGATCACCAGAGGCAGTGATGCCCACCAAAAAAAAAGAAAAAAAAACATTTTAAATATTTAGTTGGGGGGGTTATCAAACGGGTACAAGGAGATGTGGGATTTCAGGTTTTGGAATCCCTCATAAGCTCAAAAAAGGAAAAGTTTTTCTATGGGTTAGTGTTGAAAACAGCTTCCTAAAGCAGACAGCATTTCAACTAACTCTAAAGGAGAAGTGAGGTATGCATCTACTAAATGGAAGAGACTCTTCTAGCATGGAAGAAACCAAGTACTGCAGAGACTGAGGACAGTGTGTGACAAGGTAACTCTTGGAGGAGAGGGGATGGGGAATGGGGCAAATGAAGTGGTCAATTTAGGCTTAGATTACATGAAGGAGGGATTTGAATATAATATAAAGATTAGATTTTACCTTGTAGAAAATGGACTGGCACGGAATTCTTTTTAATAGGATAGTAGCAATACATGAAAACTCTAATTATGAGAGCTTTCAAAAAAGGCCCCACCTTCCTCTATGCCTATCTTTCTAGCTCCAATGAGTTTTCTTTATGTAAAACTATTAATAAATACAGTTTTCCTGGCCTGCAATATAACACATAAAAACAAATACAAACAAATAAAAGAGACAAAAATAAGAGAACTAGGGTTGAGCCCCGGTGGTGTAGTGGTTGTGCGCAGGACTGCAGCCCACTGGGACGGAGGTTCAATTCCAGCAGTGGGCTGGGCCTTCTACTTCCATCACCGGAGAGCAGTGATGCCCGGCCCCCCCAAAAAAATTAAAAAAAAAAATAAGAGAACTAATTTCAAAAAATGTCTCTAAACCTCTAAATATTTGCCTAACATTTAATTCTAAATTTTACTATATAAATTTGTATTTTATAATGGATACTTTCATGTTAAAATGTGACCCCTAATTCACTATTTGCTAGACCTATACAATGTTAAAACAAACAGTTATTATAAGCCTTAGTGCTAATTCTGGCTGATGGCCAAGCAGGAAGGATATCAGCAATACCTTCATGTATGCCTTTCCTTTGTTTTCCCTTCACATGATGTCAGCTGTTTCACATTCTAAGCAGAGACCAGAAAAATCCAAGGAGCAAAATATAAAATTGTTACAAAGCAAAAAATAAATAAAATTGTAACGAAGCACCTACAGTGTATTTGGAGTCATGTTTGCCTCTAATTCAGAGTGTAAAATTAATGTAACTCCTTGTTTTAATATTCTGATTTTTCAAGTCAGATGAAATACATGCCTCCAAAGTTATTCCTGGAAACATGCACACGGGTAGGGCAGGCTCTGCTGTCACAGTAAATACTTACTGTGTGAGAACCGTTGAGTGATCGGGGTTCCAGGGTAAGGGTAAGTCCGACTTTCCCACTGAATGTTTCCTTCCTGGACGGCCTTCATGAAGCCATGGTAACACTGGTGGGCTACACCTAAAAACAAGAAGACAAGTGACAAGTGAAACGTCTTACCAGCACACTTCACTTGGAGTCAAATCATCAGAAAAGTCTATGGACTGTTTTTCACTTATATAGGCTTCTCCAAGAATTATGAATTCCTTTTATTTTCATTCCAAAACAGGAAAAAAAATCATAGAACTTCAAAACTGAAAGCTCTTGTCTGAGATTCTGGCAGGTAAGTGACTTGTCTGAGGTTATAAAATTAGCTAGCTCCCACAATTACTGTGGCCCCCCTGACTTATGATGGAGCCCATCAAAATAACTGGTATTTATTACTACAAAGCAGGTTGGGTAATAAATTAGTTTTGTGGAAAAGTATGAAAAAAATATATGGGAAGTTTTCAAAAATATGCAAAAAAACCCATTATCTCTTCATTCCATTTTCCCATTAACTTTTTGAAGTCCCCATAGAAGGTCTGAAAGTTTGACATGAAAGAAATCCTCCCAAAAAGAATCGATGTATTTGAATGTAGTACTGGAGAAGAATGCTCAAAGTTACATGGACAGCTACATGCATAAACTGACCTTTCCTGGAAGAAATAAGGGCAGAGTGCTCCTTAGAGGCAAGGATGGCACGACTTGGCCTCACATAATTTGGACATGTCAAGAGATAGCAGTGGCTGGAGAAGGGCATGTTTGGTCATGTGGAGGGGTGGCAAGGAGAGGGCAGTTGTCAAGGAGACAGTTGACGCTGTGGCTGCAACCCTGGGCTCCAGCATGGGAACCACT
Organism: Nesogale talazaci; assembly: GCA_004026705.1. NCBI lineage: Eukaryota > Metazoa > Chordata > Mammalia > Afrosoricida > Tenrecidae > Nesogale > Nesogale talazaci. Next base: position 61,399 of record PVJH01012247.1, read on the forward strand.
GTGGGATGGAGCAAGGCTGGCCAGTATTTCACTCTGCTGTGCAAAAGGCCGCTATGACTTGATGGCACCACACAACAATATAGTGTCGAACATAAAATGGTGTTCAGTACACATCTGTGGGTAGACCATGGCAACCAAGCTTCTTCTTTCTTAAAAGAAAACACACAGTCAAGCACACTGCCATCAAGTCCATTCTGGCTCACAGGAACCCTAAAGGAGACTATAAAAATGCTTAGCTTGCACATAACTAAGATGACTTGTTTTTAAAAGTGGGAAGTTCGGGCTGAGCCCCTGTGGCATAAGTGGTTGAGTGCAGGACTGCAGCCCACGGGCTTGGCGGTTCAAATCCAGCAGCGGTTCTCAGGAGCAGCACTGGGTAGCGCCCACGACCACCAGAGGCAGTGATGTCCGCCCCCCTCCAAAAAAAAGAAACAAACAAAAAAGTGGGAAGATTACGTCTTTGGAGCTGTCTATTTTCCAAGCACACATTCAATTTTATCTAGGAGCAAAAAATTTGATAAAAGAACACAACCAATGATGTTCTACTTTGCAAGAATGCATCACAACACATCTTCCCGCAGGGGTGACGTGGTGCACAGGGTTTATGCTGGACCACTCACCTAGCAGCTGGCAGTTCACACTCCTCAAGCAGAACAATGGACGAAAGCCTGGCAATCTGTTTCCATAAAGACCACAAACCAAAAACGAGTGAATCGATCCCAACTGCGTGGGGTTTCTGAGACTGGAAATCTTTACAGAACAGACTGCCACATCTGAGCAGCTGGTGGGTTCAAAGGATCCAAGGTTTGGGTGAGCAGTCCAACACCTATTCTCGTATCGCCAGGGCTGCTCCCATTAAAAAGTAGTCAGGATGAAAGTCCTGCTACACAGGGGCCAGGTGGAGAGATGACCTTAGGGATCATCCAGCACAGGCTTGGAAGAAGGGCAAGGCAGCGTCTCAGAAACCCAGGAGGTGGTTCTAGTCTGTTCTTTGGGGCTGCTTTGAATTGGTATAGACTCAACGGCAGTGAGAAGCCTAGGTTTTTATATGATTTCCAATGACTACCATTTCTACACTATAACAAACTTTACTTGATTGAATTTAACAGGTAAGAATACATACAAGGGAGTACCCACCCACCCCCACCCTCAATATTTCCCCCAAAGCTATGTATTGAAGGCTTTGTCTCTTTTTCTTTCTTTTTTTTTTTTTTTAACAAAACAACCTTATCGCCTTCAAAGGACTCACCATTGGACTAACTACATTTGTCAAATCTATAGGTCCACTCTTGAGCTATGGACACGTATATAGCTTTTTTCAAACACATCTGTTTGGATAACTGACTGCACCTCCCCCACTCTCCCCTCCCCCCCCTTCTACTTCGTCAAATGGCTGTCCTTTCATGTCTGCTTCACTCTCAGAAACAAAAAAGTCACACAGAACAAGGTCAGGTGAATCAGGTGCATGGACAAGAGAGGCACGCGGGTTTTTTTCGCCAAAAATTGGTGCACTGAGATGGCTGCTGGAGCAGGTGCGTTGTTGTGGTGGCAAAACCAGGCCCTTTGTGTAGCACACTGTCATGCTATCTTTTCAGAGCCACTAAATAGAAAAATGGATTAACAGTCTGACCTGGTGGAAAAAACCCAATGCACGAGGAGTTGACATTTCATCCCTTCAGGAAGTCCTGTGCTATCCCACAATTGTTGTTATACTTAAGTCCATTGTTGCATCAATTGCTGTCTCTTTCCAATGATGTAGTCAATTTGATTTTTGTGCACTCTTCCACTGTATGCTATAATGTTGTTTGAAAAAGGTATTTGCTATGAAATAGACACTGGCCTTGCAAAACTTCATCTCTGTCATCCTGGCCAACTATTGTTGCTATGCTTCCAACTTTTTCATTCCCATCATCAGTAATTACTAATGCATCTTGATTGGATGTTTGATCAATTTCAGACTGAAAAAGTTGGTAGAATTCTCCCAATTTCTTCACCACTAGTTTTAGATATGATAGCTAGATCTTAAAATGTTCCTTTTGCCAATGAATGTGATATTAGAATTTGCCATTCAAGATGGCCAATGCCAGTCCATTTCAGCTCTGATACCTAGGACACCAATCTTTATGCTTTCCATTTAGCTTTGGACTTCCAATTTTCCAACATTCCACATTCCAAATATGACTGAGAAAGAGCTGTCTCCTCGAAGCAGAGTCAACTGCAATGACATGCACGGAGTAATGATTTCAGGACTTTCATGTGCTAATTGGGCACGACACAAAATGAGAAGAAACAGCAGTAAGCATTCATTAATAATTGAACCATAACATTACAGAGTATGACTCTAACAAAGTTTCGACAAATATATGGCGTGGTCATTTTCAAAGAAACATCACCGTCAACTATATGCTGGTTAAAGGAGTCGACTGCAGTGCTGCTGCATGCCACTGAGTTGATTTCAATTCACGGTGACCCTGCATGATAGCAGAACTGCTCCATGTGATGCCTGAGGCTAGGATCTTTATAGGAGCAGAGCACCTAGCCTTTTCTCCCTTGGAGTCAAAGGTAGTTTGAATTGTACATTTTATAGGCACTGGCATTGGTCATTTATGAATCAGAAAAATCATATGGTTTACTATGCCAGGAAAGACACAATCAAGAGGAATGGTGTTGTATTCATTATTAAAAAGGACATTTCAGGGCTGAGTCCCGGTGGCGTAGTGGTTGTGCACGAGACTGCGGCCCATTGGGATGGAGGTTCGATTCCAGCTCCACAGAGCAAAGGCTGGGCCTCCTACTTCCACCACCTGAGGGCAATGATGCTCCCCCCCAAAATCAATTAATTAATAAGGACATTTCCAAAAAAAATTAAAAATTAAAAAAAGGACATTTCAAGATCTACCTTGAAATACAATGCTGTCTGTGATAGGATAATGTCTATCTGCATGCAAGGATATATAATCACTATACTTATTATTCAAATTGATGCAACAGCCACAAACACTAATGAGAAGGACAGTGAAGAATTCGACCAATATAGCCAGTCTGAAATTGACCAAACATGCTATCAAGACACATCGGTAATATTAGAGATTGGAAGTCAAATGTTAGACACAAAGAGGAAGGAACATAGTTGGAATATGGTCTTGGGGGTACAAATAAAGTTAGAGATCATATGAAAGAATTTTACAGGACCAAAGACTTGTTTATAGCAATTATCTTTTTTCAACAACACAAACAACAATTATATACCTGGACTTCTCCAGATGGGACACACAGAAATCTAATGGGCTACAACTGTGGGAAGAGATGCTGGTGAAGCTCAATGTCAACAGCTAAAAGCAGGCCAGGGATGACTGTGGTACAGACCACCCATTGTTTATATGTTAACTTCAGGTTGAAGTTAGGAGAAAATGCAAAGAAGTCCACTGGGGCCAAAATGCGACCTTGAATACATCCCAATTGAATTTCAAGAATTAGATGCACTAAATCTAATAACAGAAGACCTGATGAGCTATGCAATGACACAAAGATCATATATGAAGAAAGCAAAAAGTTGTTAAAAAGACAGAAAAGAGAGAGAGGACATGAGAAATCAAAGTGGATGTCAGAAGAGACTCTGAAACTTGCTCTTAATCCCAGAGAGCTAAGGCAAACAGAAGATACCAAAGAGCAACAGAAAACTTCAAAAGGCAGCTCAAAAAGACAAAATCAAACATATAAAATGACAATAGTTAGAAAATCAAAAAGGGGCTGTGCCCAGTGGCGCAGTGGTGTATGCAGGACGGCGGCC
>PVJH01012248.1:0-65242 GCA_004026705.1 Nesogale talazaci
AAAAAAAAAAGCAAATTGACTTAATTGCAACGCCCACACATACCCATAGCTTCTTGAGTTTGTTGTTAACAGTGTTGCTAGAAGGAGCTGGGCAGCCAGAACCTTATCAGTTGACAAAATTTGTTGCCACCAAGACTCAACTTGTGGCCCTCACACAAGTTTGTTGTCCTGACCTCCCATTCTGGAAACCCTTGGAGGAAGGTGTCCCTCCCATGTTTCAGGCAGGACCTCATCTAAGACACTCTGGTCACAGCCTGGCTTCCCACAGCCATAACATACTATCAGAGCAGGGTTGCTTGGGACGGGCTGAATTTTCACGCAGTGGAGACTTGAAAGCTAACAATTGCTGAAGTAGTCCAATCATTTTAGCTTTTTATGTTTTTTCCTCTAAATTCTGGTTATTATGCACTGTGGTTACTGCTGTTACGAGCTCATTTGAGTCACTTTGGACTTCCATAACTTTACACTGGGACTTTCTATGGATACCTGCAGTAGACTGATTAATAAAATAGATACATAGAACATCTTTCCCATCAGGTGATTCTGGATCTACATTGGTAAATCTCTGAATTTCCTTTACTAAATGGGTTCTGAAAATTGCAGGGCTCTGTTCTTTCCCTACCAGGAAAAGTATTCTAAATACCTAGCCTAATTTTAAATAATTCACAGTTTTTAAAAAATCTGAATGAGAATAATTCACAGTTTTAATCTGAATGTCTTTCATTCCCTCTATAAGATAGATGTGCATATAATTTTGAGTAGTCCTCCCCTTAACTAGAATATCACTTGAGTTTTTTTTTTCTGTTAAACAGATTGCACAGAAAAAGCGAAATAGGCTAGTGCCTGCAGCTTGCTTCTCCAAAGCCACCCCATGGCTGCTGCTTAGGAACAGCCTTGGTAAATAAGGTGTCCTTGGTGGTGTGCTCTGGCCCTGTGCCTTAAAAGGGAAGGGTATTCTGGGGGAAGATATTTCTCTGGAAATTTAACTGTTAGAGCCTGTGCAACAAGTTTTCTTATTTTTGAATAATTTTTAAAATCCTTTTATGGGTTTTTACAGCTCTTATAACAATCCACATATTCATTGGTCAAGCACATTTTTACTTCTTTTTTTTGTAAGGGGGGGGCATCACTGCTCTCCAGTGGTGGGAGTAGGAGGACCAGCCCCACTGCTGGAATTGAACCTCCGTCCCAGTGGGCTGCTGTCTCATGCACAACCACTACGCCACCGGGGCTCAGCCCCATTTTTACTTTTGAAAACATTTTGTTTCTACTTGAGCCCTTGATATCAGCCTCATTTTTTTCTATTTGAATCCATGATATCAGCTCCTCAGTTTTTCTCCCTTCCCCGCCCTTCTATCTTCATGTATCCTTGATAAGTTCTTATTCATATCTTCAACTGTCTGTTTTCTCCCTTCACCCATGTTTCTTTTGTTTCACCACCATGGGTTGGGGGGGGGTTATACATCTATCATTGCGATCAGTTCTCCTTTCCCCCAGTCTTCCATCTGCCCTCATGGCATTGCTCCTCCCCTTATTGTTCCTGAGGGGTTATCTGTCCTGGCTTCCCTGTGTCGAGAGCTTTTATCTGTACAGTGTACATGCTCTGATCTAGCTGCAGCAAGTTTTCTTTGTGTTCTCTGGAACAAAAAGACTTGTACTTAAGGTACTTCACTGCATTTGCCCTCCTTTTGACAAAACAAATCTAATTTAAAAAATGGTTTTGTAGCTCAGAGATCCATTGGCTGGCCAAGTCTCATAATCTCTGAGTGATATAAAATCCAGACTGTGTTGCAAAAGAAAATAATTTTCTTGTGTTTCAGGGTATCTAAAGATAATTCCAGTTTTTCCTAGTGTTACAGCAGGCATCCCCAAGGGATGTAGTTAAGCACTGGTGTATTCTATCCCATTGCTATCAAATTATATAAAAAGAAAATATGGGTTTTTATTTTAATACAGGTGTAGCATCCTAGCGAAGTATTCCAATACAAACTACAACTACTGAAAGAAACAAACAAACAAAACCAACTCCCTGCCCCTCTCCTTACAACTCTTGGAGGTAACTAGAGCACCCACCTTAGTATTTCCCTTATTTCTCTCTGGGAAGTGCTGTACCCCTTCTCCAAGTACCCCTCACCTCCTAGTCCCAGGTGGGAGCTGCTGCAACCACTTCTTGTACCCTTCACTCCTCCACAGCTAACTCCCCCAAATTGGAGTGAGTCCTGTGGTCGGATATAATTGAATTTCGTAGCTTTAAAGTGCTCTCTCTCTCTCTCTCTCTCTCTCTCTCTCTCTCTCTCTCTCTCTCTTTCTCACTCACTCACTCACTCTCATCACTGCTCTGGTGGGAGTAGGAAGCCCAGCCTTGCTCCTGGAGAGCTGCTGCTGGATTTGAACTGTCAGCCCTGTGGGCCACAGTCCCACACACAACCACTAAGCCACCAGGGCTCAACCGCTTGAAAGCACTCTTAAAACGGAAAAGGTTGAATCTAGAGAATTGACCACCAGCCTGATAAGGCATAACAAGCTCTTACTGGGAGTTCCCTTCCCTGGAATTTCCAGGTCTGATGGCCTGTTATAACTTTGCAGTTCATGGGAGTAAGACCTGAGGCCTTAGTTAAAGAAGAAGAATCAGACTTAAGCATTTTCCAAGCCCAACTTTGTGCTAATTCTTGGAAAATTTTAGTCAAAGCCAAAATTGGTAGAGTATCAAGCCTCTCAATGTGAGCGTTAAGGCCACAACAGTAGAAAATAATAAGTCTAATTCCTTGCACTGCCCAAGATGAACTAAAAAGCTCTGAAGGCTTTTAATAGAGCCTCCTTTAGTAATAACTATAAAAGCCTTTGGTAAAGCTCACAGAGCCATTAGCACGCCCCTCGGGTTGCTTAGTAACCTAACCACCTTCCACACAGAAATTGATGATGAAACTGAGAAATTGAGGAGAGGTTTTATCTCTAGTAGAAATGTGAAAAGGCAAAATGTTTGATCTGTTCTCAAGTGATCCATGTCAGTGAGTGTACTGCATTTTGATATGAAAGCTGCTCTGGATGTTGCTCTTAGATTCAGCCTGACCTGAATTAACGTGTCTCAGAATTCAGTCTCCCTTGACCAGAGAATGGCACAGGTCAACAGTGACCAACTGATTCGGCCCCCAGATGGATCTTAACTATACTTGGATCATGGGTATGTGGTAATGCCCTAATCTTCAGACTTGTCCCTTACCAACCTCATAAACAGTTTAGCTCAGAGTGAGAGAGCACATGTCAAAACACAATATAAAGATACATGTTGGGGAACAATGTAACTCCCCAGTAGTTTGCCTCTGGAGTCGTGCATAAGCCCGATGACAAAGGTGAATGACACATACAGATAGTATTGCTGAAGATTTTATCATGATGCTAGATGAACTCCCAAATGCATTTTATTGTCTAGGTTGTCATCCATTAGGAAAGAGTAAGCTCTAAATCCGTATGGTTTGTTAGCGCCCAGAGGGTGCAGGCACACTCATCAAAGAATTGAGCCACGATTTTGTTAAAAGTATAGGATCACTTAAAAAGAAATGAAGTGAGTCCTCTCGAGGTGAGAAGCATAAGTAAGATAGCTTCTCCCTGGAGACGTATCTCACTAAAGAAGGCATCTCTCTCAAGAGGAGGACATTGTCTCAGGGAACACTTCGGTCTTTTTTTGGGGGGGGGGGCATCACTGCCTCTGGTGGTCGTGGGCGCTACCCAGCGCTGCTCCTGAGAGCCTCCAGGATTTGAACCGCCACGCCTACGGCCGCAATCTCGCACTCAACCACTTAGGCCACCGGGGCTCAGCCCCACTTCTAGTTTTTAAATGGCGTGCCCAAAGGGGAAAGAGTTGCCGCTTTGCAGATTGCCAAGCAAATTTCTAATTTGTTGCTCAGTTTGCCCTTGAATCTCATACATTGTTTTTTCAAATTTATCTCGGCCACACCTCTCGGTCAGCATGTTTCAAAATTATCTCTGACGACTACAATCCTATGTCAGGATACTCACCAGGACCTGGCTTCAAGGTTAGAGTGTACTCATGCCTGTTCCCCCAGGTTTTTGTGTTCATAACTTGTTCTCAGAATGCCTTTTGTTCATTCCCTTTGTAGGCAGGCAGAAGCTCCTGGAGAGTCTCTAACAGACCACTTGGTGATAGTAAGGGTTTTGACTTGTTACTCTGGAATGACATGAAAAATCTGAGGAGGCTTAGAGTCGAGGAGGGAAATGGCCTACCTTCTAGCCAACATCATGTTGCCTCCCTTGCTGAGTACAGAGTGAAAGAAGGCAAGGACAGAACCAAACATTTTACTCCTAAAAAGAAAAGGAAAATGGAAGATTGCGGGTAGGGCGGATAGATGGGGAATTAGGTTTAATGAGCACTTGTCCTCGTGTGAACTTGAGGTGAGAGAACAAAAATCTCATGTGCTCTGTGCCTTTGGTGCTGCCGAGTAAGTGTTGGACTACTGAGTTCAAGACTGGCTGTTCAAACCCACGAGGCACACCATGGGTGAAAAATAAGGCAATCTGCTTCTATAAAGATGTACAACCTCGGGCTGAGCCCCGTGGCGTAGTGGTTGTGCGTGGGACTGCGGCCCACTGGGATGGAGGTTCGATTCCAGCTCCACAGAGCAAAGGCTGGGCTCCCACCATCTGAGGGCAGTGATGCCCCCCCCCAAAAAAAAAAAAAAAAAAAGGAAAGGAAAAAGATGTACAACCTCAGAGACTTTAGTAGGGTGGCTATGAGTTGGCACTGACATTCGAGCAGAGCGCACCTTAGTCTGCAGAGTGACTTTTTTACTCTTTAACACTTTAAAGAGGTCTGGTGCAGCAGATTTACCAAGTACAATAAAGAGTCGGATTTCTTGAGTATTGTTTCCATGAATGGTGACTTTTTTTTAGACTAAGCAAAATGAACTCTTCAACACCGTTGCTCTTTACTTTTTTAAAAATTATAATATTGCTTATTGGTGTAATTGTGAGGATTTTTTTTCTTTACATTGAGTTGTAATTCATATGGAAGGCTGTTAGAATCTTTAATCTGTGTCAGTAAGTGCTTCAAGTCCTCTTGGTTTTCAACAAGCAAGATTGTGTCATCTGTATATCACAGGTCTTTCACAATTCATCTTCCAATTCTAATGCTTAGCTGTTCCTCATATAGTCCAGTTTTTTGGACTATGTGCTCAGTATACAAATGGAATAGATATGATGAAAGCATACAACTCTAATATGTACCTTTTCTGATTTTAAACATTCAGTGTCTCCTTATTTAAAGACCTCTTAATTTGTTTTTCTATTTTCAGCGAAGAGTCATCTGATACCATGTTTTTTTCTAAATTTGACTAATTTTTAGCAGATCCCTGTCAATATATTCTTGGCAAGTGATGGTAATGATTTCCTTCAAATATTTCTGCATTCTACTGACTCATTCCCACAACTGTGAATCTTTCAGTTGCTGGACAGGTCTTCCAAGTTTCTTGTCATAGAATTGTGAATACTTTCAGTGCTGCATCAGTTTATTGAAACATTTCAGATAGTATTCAGTAATTAGTATTCAGTAATTAGTTAGTATTCAGTAATTCAGTTAGTATTCAGTACATTCAAATCAGTAATTTAACATATTTATTAATAAATGTGTTAAGATTTCTAACAGTTGTCATGTCACTTTGTATGACTGCTTGTGTGTTGTGATGCTGAAAGCAATGTCACTGTTTTTCAAATGCCAGGAGACTCACTCAACAGGTTTCATCTGAGCCTCCAGACTGAAAACAGATTTTGAAGAAGAGATTAGCTGCTGAGCAAGAAGCAGCTGAAAACCTTGTAGGTAGCAGGTAAACATTATCAGAAACTGAAGGTTTAATTAGTGGAACTAGAACATTGTCAGAGAGAGTACCAGAGGATAGGTCCTTTGGGTAAGAAGACACTTGAAATGTGACTTGAGGAGATGCTTTCCCAAAGTGTTGTCTATGATGACATGGAGTAAAGACCACGGGAGTAAAGCCTTTGGGGTCTTCTTTGCTGATGGGGCAAATTCAAAATGAGAAGAAACAGTTGGAAAAATCTAATCAGAACTTGGGATGTGTGAATTCTGAATCTAGGAAAATTGGAAGCTGTCAGAAATGAAATGGAGCACATAAAAGATAAATATCCTGCACTGAAATGGACTAATATTGGCCATTTTGAATCAGAAAGTTGCATGATTTACTGTGCTGAGGAATGACTATTTATTGTTAAGATAATATCTTGGAGTCCAGTAACTGTGTTTGAAAGGATTATATTTATCAGCCTTCAAGGAAATCCAATCAATACAAGTATTGTTCAAATTTATGTTGTAAGAAATTGAAGGATTGACCAGTGTCTTTGTTTGAAACAGATTAAACCTGTAATCAGGCTGCACTTAAAAATGTAGGTGATTGGAATGTAAAAGTTGGAAATAAAGAGGAAGACTAGTTGTAATTTAGGCTGGGTTGTAGAAACGAAGCTGGAGATTGCGTGATAGATTTTACAAGACCAACATCTTATTCAGAGCAGATAATTTTTCAGCAACAAACTGCAATTGTGTATGTGAACTTCTCCATTAGTTTTGTAGTAAATCAAATTTACTACCTCCTAGGAAAGAAAAGATGGAGAACTTGAATAATTGCAGCTAAAACAGGGTCTAACTGTGGAACAGACCACTAATTACCCATGTGTAAGTTTAGGTTGAAGCTGAAGAAACTGAAACAAGTTCACAAGAGCCAAAATAGGACCATGATTGTATGCCATCTGCATTTTGAGGACATCTCAAGAACAGGTTTGATACATTGAGCACTAATGCCAGAAGACCTGATGAACTGTGAGAGGATATCAACATTATGTTCATGAAGAAAACATTTTAAAAGCAAAGAACAGATCAAAGTGGATGTCAGAAGTGACTTTGAAACTTGCTCTTAATTGTAGAGTAGTTGAGGCAAATGGAAAAAATGATGATGTCAAAGAGTTGACTAGAAAATTTCAAAGGGCAGCTTAAGAAGACAAAATAGTAAAATGTGCAAAGAGACCTAGAGTTAGGAAACCAAAAAAGAAGAACGTGCTTATCTTTTTTTTTTACAATTTTATTTAATTTATTACAATTTAAACTGATATTTCATGTACATTTTTCTTCTTTGAAGTAATTGTTTCTTGATATAAACAAAGAAATTGGAAGATTTCACTTGGTAGCAATTTTTATGTTTGTCAAAGGAAACAATTCCAGGAGTAAAGTGTAACACTTAAAACCTGACTCTGAATGTTTGCCTACAATCCAAATTTAATTCCCACTGCTAATCTCCCCCCCCCCCCAATAAGTGTTGTTACATGAACAAATGCAATTTGAAATTCAATATGCTTCTATTCTAAGCTCTATATTTGCTTTTATTAAGTACAACCAACAAAGACTATATAATTTTTAGAAGAATATTGGCTTGTGTTCCAAGAACTCTAAATGTCCAACCTCTGGCAGTGTCCTGAGAGGGATGTTTTCTAATCATCACACATTTTATATTATGTCATATTACTTCAGGCATATTCCTTTGCCTCCTGCTTCTTTTATACCTGATAGATTAACTTCTTTTTAAAAAATCATTTTATTGGGGGCTCATTCAACTCTTAGCACCATCCACACCTACATTCATTGTGTGAAGAACAGTTGTACATTTGTTTCCCTCGTTGTTCTCAAAACACTTGCTTTAGATGGAAAGAATACAGAGTTACTTTATAAAATAGAACTTGTCAATATTCCACCCTTTCAAGAGGTAGCATATGAACAAGAACCACTGGTGCTGAAGGAAGAATTTCAAGCCGCACTGAAAGCATTAACCAAAAATAAGGCATGAGGAATTGTTGGAATACCAATGGAAATGTTTCAACAAGCTGATAAAGCTCTGGAAGCACTTACTTCATTGTGCCAGGTAATTCGGAAAACAACTACTTGGCCAACTGGCAGGAAGAAACGCACGTTTGTACCCATTCCAAAGAAAGCTCCTCCAACAGAATGTTAACATTGTGGAACAATACCAGGCGCAGGTAAAATTTTGCTGAAGAGCATCCAACAATGGTGGCAGCAGTACTGACGTAGAACTGCCAGAGGTTCAGGCTAGATTCAGAGGGGACGTGGGACAAGGGGATATCTTTGTTGATGCCACATGGATCTAGGCTGAAAGAGAATACCGTAAAGGTTGCAAAGACTAGGTCATTGTGTGACAATAGAGGTTGAACACATTGCTACATAACTGCCAGTTTTCATCATGTTACTGTCTGCTGTACGAGGGGGTGCCCCTCCCCCCAAAAAACCCATGGAATTTTTGTTCAAAGCTATGTATTTAATTTTTTTTTTTTTTTTTTACAAAACAACCCTATCAACCTTCAAAGTATTTGCCATTACACTTAATAGAGTTGTCAAATCTGCAATTCCATTCTTGAAAACACTTTCCAAACTCATCTGTTCGGATGGTTGACAGCAATTCCCTCATTTTTTTTTCTTCATCTCTTCCGTGTTGTCAAATGCAGTCCTAACAAGGTCGTGGAGTGAGGTCAAGAACGTGTGGCAAAAGAGGCATGCTGTTGTTTGCTCAAACTGGTGCACTGAGATGGCTGCAGGAGCAGGTGCATTGTGGCAAAAACAGTTGCCCATTTGCCACAAATCAGGCCTTTTTTGTCCTACAATGTTTTGCTGTCTTTTTAGAACCTCTAAACAGAAAGCTTAACAGTCTAACCTGATGGAACAAGCTCCAAATGCGCTATGAGTTGACATTTTTGTCTATTCAGGAAGTTGATGGATGTTCAGAACGAGGTTTGCCATCAATCAACATTTCACTCTGTTTGAAACAAAGCCACTTTAGACTTGTTTTTTCCATAGTACTGTCTTTGTAAGCTGTGTTCAACATCACAACAGTTTCCTGCGGCATTTTTCCCAAGCAGGAAACAAAATTTCACAGCTACTTGCTGTTCTTTTAAATGGGTCACAACATAAAACGAGGTTCAAGTGAAACTGCTTTTATGAAAAAAAATTCACTGAACCAAGAACCTTTCCAGGCAAAGCCGCTGGGTGCACTGACACAGAGCGAGTTGCTTGATATTGGGCGAGGACGAGGACTCTGCCCAGAGCAATTCCATTTAAAACTTTTTTTTTAAATACCTTTGTATGTTGTTAATGTTCAAAATAGTTAGATAATAGATTTTTTTGCTATTATTGTAAATATGAAATACCAGATAAGCAGATAGTTGATGAGCAAGTGGTATGTGCTTTGGGATATTTACCATTACTAATTTTTTGTATGGTTAATTATTTGGGAATGTTTGACTCTCCAGTTTTAATTTTGAATTTTATTTTTCCTTTCAGTTCATTTTTTGCTTCATGTGTTAAGCTTTGTTGATTATGAAATGACCCTTTTATCTCTGGTGATGCTTCTTCCAAATTCTACTTAAGTAATAATATTTTAAAAAAGATTAGGAGGTCTCATGGCTTAGTGCTCTCCTGGTTTGGCTGTAGGTGACCAATGTCTAGGAGACCAGATGTCTCGCTTTTTCACAATTTGTCTCACGGTGTTTTAAAATTAAATAAATGCATCACAGTACTATTTTTGTTCTATGAACATCTTTATGTTCATATATAGACCAGATTTTTAATCAAGAACCCCTCCCTCACCCCAGTCAATGGTGTCCTGCTTAAGTTCTGGTCAGACTTAGCACTCACCGGCTACTCCCAATTAGACTTTCTACTACCATAAATATTTGCAATTTTAGAAGCCCCAGGGGCCCTTCTTGTCCTAGAGGGTCCCAATGAGTTGGATTGACTCAGTGGCTATGAGTTCAGAATTTAAAGTGAAAAAACAATTGACCAAAGAAGTATGGTTTTGTTTTGGTCTCAGTTCTATTACATTGATTTTTGTGTAGGTTCTTATAACTGTACCACTCCTTTTTTTGGGGGGGGCATCACTGCCCCCTGGTGGGAGTGGGAGGCCCAGTCTTGCTCCTGGAGAGCTGATACTGGATTTGAACTGCCAACCCTGTGGGCTGCAGTCCCGCACACAACCACTACGTCACCGGGGCTCAGCCCATGTAAAACACTTTTTTTATTGTGGAAGTTTTACTTTTTGTTTTAAAATTGGAAGAATGAGTTCTCCAACATTGTTCTTCAAGATTGTTTTAACTGTTCAGAATTTTTTGCAGTCCTTTTTAAATTTGACTTTCTTGTTTACAAAAATAAAAGACTGTTGGAATTTTTTTAGCTCCCCCCACCCCCACTGTTGGAATTTTTATATAGATTGTATTGAATCTGTGGATTGCTCTGGATGCTTTGACCTTCTAAAAAATTTTCCGATCCATGAACACCTATGTCTTTGCATTTATATCTATCTTCAATTTTAAAAAATAGCTGTGTAGTTTAGAAATTGTGTGTTGTATAGATCTTTGATCTCCCTGGTTAAATGTATTCTTAGATATTTCATACTTTGAAATACTGTTGCAAATTAACTTCTTTATTGCATTTTCATGTTGTCCATTGCTTGTGATAAGAAATGAACTGATTTTTGTGTGGCGAGCTTGTACATTGCACGATTTTTGAATTCATTTATTAGCCTTAGTAGCTTTCTTGGGGATTACTTGGACTTGCTATGTATAGGATCATGTCATGTCTGACTATATTTTTTATCTAGATACCCTTTATTCCTTGCCTAGTTGCTCTTGACTAAAGCTTTCAGTATAGTGTAGAATAACAATGTTGGGAGCAGTTATTCTTGTCTTATTCCTGAAAACTTTGTTTTTCAACATGGAAGATATTTGGTTGTAGAGTTTTCATAAAGAATACCCTTTGTTATTTTAAGAAATTTCTATTATATTATTAGTTTGCTGGTTGTTTTTATAGTGATTTTATTAAACTATGTAGAGGCATTCAATGGTGTCGATAATAACAAAATATGGACAACGTCACAAAGCACAAAAGTTCCGGAATGCTTCATTTTGCTAGTGGCATAATGAATTGTGGTTGATCTGTTAAGAGCAAAATCAGCAGTTCAAACTCACTGTAAAGATTTATATCCTCAGAAATATTAAGAGGCAATTCTCTTTCCTACAGGATAGCTGTGTATCAAAGTCAGCTTGATAATAGTGAGTTTAGAGACATGGTGATGGTAGCTTAAAATTATTTTTTTTTAATTTAATTTTTTAAAAAGTTACTAAGCTTCATCCTGAAAGTCAATTTGACCTCCATCACCTTAGGGGTTCTATTTTACTTATGTAGTAGTATCATCTAAATTTTTTCAGCATCCCGCGCGGGTCCTTATGCAAATGAACTGGTAGCGTAGTTAATTTTTATACCGGTGCAGTGGGTTCATTGTTGGGCCGCTGACTACAAGGTTGGCTATTCAGACTCACCTGAGAAAGATGAAACTGGTCTTGTAAAGATTTGCAGCTTTATTCTGCCTTATAAGGTTGCTCTTATAACTGGAAGCTGTTACCTTATATTGTGCCTACCATCTTTAGACATTTGAGAGATTGATCTGAATTGTTAATTACAGTGGCTTCTTGCTTAATATTTAATTTTTATGAATATGCTATAATCCATTCTATTGATCTATTTATGCAACTTATTTGTGGCTTACTAACAATAGTTCCAAGCATTCCACGAAATATTTTGCACAAACAAATGTATGCATCTCTGTTTTATGAATATTTAGTAGTGGAACTTGATGCATAATGTATGCAGTTCTATATAGCAGTTTTTCAAAGAGATTATACTGACTTTAACTAGAATGATTTAATTATGCATAATGCTTTAGTTGTTGGTCAGACACGTTCCCTGTTGTACCTGGGTATACAAACTGTTAACTCAATTGCTATTTATCAGAAGGTTAGTGGTGTGGCTATGATTCATAATCGGGTCAATGGTAACTGGTGTAAAGCTTGAGTGGTTGAGGATCTCAAATAATATGTGGGAGAGTTTGAAATTTTCTGTAGCTTTGAACTTGGGAATGATACGAGCAAATTAGTGAAGATAATTTTGAAGCAAAAAGATGGTCTGGGAAACCAGATGAAATAATCAAGAGTTGTATGATAGTGTGGTAGGCATGGAGGAAAAAGGAAGCAAAATTCATTTAAAAGACAAAATGTGTGCAATTTGTGTCAGGCAACTCTGATTTAAATCTTGACTATATATCTGTTAGTTGAATTACTAAAAAAAAGTAAGAAAAGTGGTTTTTTTTTTAAACTGCATTTATTTTTAAGCACCAGAAGAATAAAAGTAAATGTTACGCATGTTCTCTTACTCGATACTGTCTAGGAAAAGATGCTTGACTGACAGGTTTTGGTAATCTGAAAGTTGAGGAATTTTGGTTTTATTTTCAAACCATCTAAAAATCAAGAAAGGGTATAGGAGGAGTGTTAGGGGTGTGGAGTTTTGAAGTAAAGTTGATTCTCTTCGATGATGTCCTGGGAGAGAAAAAAGGCCTTTTCTTCAGTCACCCATATGGTTGAGCAGATGGTGCTACCATTATGTTGTCACACGGTTTTAGTTCATGTGAACCTTGCCTCGCCTCACCCCTTAAAGGTTACTTTACATTCCACTGCATAAAAAATAGCTGTCTGTCTCCGGAGTAGTAAGTCAGGTAGCTTAACTATGTGTGCTTCTCTCTTGTTTCTCCTTCATAACAAACAACACATTGGAGCTACATAAAATTGATTTTTCTTATTTATGTTTCACATTCCCCTATCATGCCTTCATCTCAAAACCTAGTAGACAGTAAAAAAAATAATTTGAAAGCTAGGAAGTTCAACCAATGTAGTGATGAGGGTAAATAAGGTTGAAAGAGGAGACATAAACAAGGATACCAAAAGTGTAGGTTGGTACATAAGAGGCACATAAAAGAGTGAAGTTGGGAGCCCTGGTGGCGTAGTGGTTGTGCGCGGGACTGCGGCCCACTGGGATGGAAGTTCGATTCCAGCTTCACGGAGCAAAGGCTGGGCTCCTACTCCCACCACCAGAGGGCAGTGATGCCCCCCCCAAAAAAAAAAAAAAAGAGTGAAGTTGGTGGTTTGGAAATATTTTATGAAAATACATTGAATTCAGAAGATGATCAGACATTCAAAGTAGATTTTCAAAGTAGTAATTCCCAGGTTACTGGGAGTTGCAAGTTATAACTCAAGGAATAAAGGCTAAAAGATGTAAAAGACCTACGTAGTTGCTACAGAGTGGTAGGTACAGCATCGGAGAAAGGAAGGAATATTTTTGCTGCAAAAAGTAAATTGGATTAAAGAGCTATAGAATTGGAAAATAACAGGAATTGTCATTTACAAGAGAATGGCTAGTCTTTTGGAAAGTTTTGTGTATCAGTAACTGAATGAAAGATTTTCAGAACTTCTTGACACTTAAAGTAAATATGAAGCTAGGCAAAGAAAGGACTAAGAGTAACAGAGTGAATTTTTGAGAGTACTAGATGAAAACGTTTTTTAAAGTACATTATGTCACCACAGAATGGAGTAGGCCAAGGAAACTGTGTTCATAATCTACCTCCAACTTTTATAGGATGCTGGATGGATTTCTTAATCTCTGGACTTTGATATCTTTAGATATTAAAGTGTACTTATTTTAACCCAAATAATTCAATTTGTCATATTGAGGAAAATTCCAATTGAATAAAAATGAGTAAAGAATTTACAGTGATTATTTGGAGATTGTTTTAAGCTTCAGAGCTTGGTTTTAGATAAGAATCAAGTTTTGATAGATGTCTGAAATGGTGGTTTAAAATAGTAATCTGTAATATAATGAGGCTATATTGTTTGTCAAGCATTGGTCAACATTGATATGTTTTCCCTAAAACTTGCAAAAACCTTCTAGTATTTAGCTTCTCAGACTAGATACCCGAAAATTATGCAAATCAAGGGATTTGTCACCACTGCTACCCAAGTAACAGGCACTTGGGTAACAGGGCCTGCCTAGCCACCTTTCCACTCATCTTGACAACAGCAGTAGGGTAATTTTTCTCTTGATAAGTTTTTAGGTACTCATAAACATAAAAAATAAAATTTATATCATATTTTAGTAAAGTATTTTGAAAGTATATCCAGATGTTATAAAAAGAATTGAATGAGGTGTTTTATATTTTAGGTTGAAAATCTATAAGAACCTGACATCAGAATATACCAGCTCATCATAAGTTTCGTGAAATATGGTATGTTTTTGTTTTATTGAATGCATACTGCATACAGAATTTACTGTTAATTTTACTTTGTGTAAATATTAGAATAATAACGTTTTTAGCAGATTGCTGTTGTTTTCAAAACCCTGTTAAGTATTAATAAGGAATATTTTGTAATACCTACTTTAAGGAATGTAAGACTTCATAAATAATGTTGAAGGAACAGAAGCTCACTGCCATTAAGTTGATGCCTAATTAGAGTGCTCATATAGGATGGAGTAGAACTGTACATCTTTATCAGAGCAGATAGCTTCATTTTTCTCTGGTGGGTTTGAAAAGTCGATCTTGCAGTTTGTGGCCCAGCAGCTAATCACTGCACCACCAGGGCTTCTTAAGAAGAACAGAGAGCTATAAAAAATAATTACATGACCAGTTAGATTGCATGAGGGACCCAAGTGAGTTGCTGAAAAAATTTAGGCGGGATTATTGCATTGAAAAAGAAAGACCAAAGAATAATCAATGCATTTGAATTATAGAGCTAGAGAGAAAAATACTGAAAATACTATGGACTGTCCAAAAAACAAACAAATCTGTCTGGGAAAAAGTGTAGGCAGAATGCTCCTTAGAGGATGATGAGACTTTATCTGGAGAGACCTGTCCCTAGAGAAGGCTTGATTGACACAGTGGCTGCAACAGTGGGCTCATACGTAAGAAAAATAGTGAGAATGGCCCAAGACTGGGCTGCTTTTCATTCTGCTGTACAGAGGGTCGCTGTGAGTTTGAATTGACGCAACAGCACCCGACAACAGCAACTGCGCGAAGTAAAATAGGTTGCCTAACAAGATTGAAGTATGGATTTGGCTTTTAGGCTATTACTATGAATAATCAACTTTTACTTGCTGAACATTTGTGCTGTGCTGACATTCATCCTAATAATCCTCAAAAATAAATATTAGTTCAAGCCTGTTTGGTGGCTTAGGTGGTTGCACATTGAGTTAGGATCAGCAGTTCAGAGCTGCCAGTTACTCCATGCAAGAACGGTGATGCTGTCTGCTCTTCTAAAGATGGATGTTTCAGAAACCCAGGGGACAGTTTCAATCTGACCCTAGGGTAGCTATGAGTTGGAGTCATCTCTTTGGCAGTAGGCATTTTCTTAGTTCTACTAAGGGGGAAACTGAGGCTCAGAAAAATTAAGTAACTTGCCCAAGATTTTTCAATTTAGTAGTGATTAGACCAGGGCTTGAATTCTGGCATTCTAATTCTAGTGTTCTTGTGTACTGCAGGCTTTATGAAAGTAAAAAATGTAAGAGAGGAGGATGTTGACTTAATAATTAAAAACCAACAGCCAACCAACCAACCATATAACTATTTAGTATCAATTGATTTCTTAATTAATTTGCTTATTTTTGTACTTAAAAATTGGAAGTTGGAGGCTGAGCCCTGGTGGTGTAGTGGTTGTATGCGGGACTGCGGCCCACTGGGAGGGAAGTTCAATTCCAGCAGCGACTCCTACTCCCACTGCCAGAGGGCAGTGATGCCCCCCAAAAAAATCTAAAAGAAAAATTTGAAGTTAAACTTGTATAATATTTGAATTTTCTAAATACACACGTACTATTTAATGAAAGCCTAGAAGGGAACTATGATAACCACTTGTTCCTTCCATGGGCTCCATTACCCCATATGAACTCAGGATTGTTTTAGGTTCTTATTGGAGCATGTAGCTAGGATAGAAAACTCTGGAATTCAGATTATTGTTTTCATATCTTTTAAATGTCCTTTATTGGAATCCTCATTAAAATTTACTTAAATATACTCAGAACAACCTTCAGCCTTTCCTGAATTTGAAGAGTTTCGGGGTGACTGGGGTGTGGACTTGAGCATTAATGTTTTGATCTTCTGAGGTTCTCAGATACTGTATTGTTTTATATTGACTTCTATACCCTTACTGATAATCAGTCACCTTGTGTACTTTTCTGTGGTTAGTTTGAAGCTGTTAACTATGAATGATTTTTCTCCAACTCCTAATTTTCTTATTTTTTAGTTCCCTTTTCAGATTTGACCTGAATGTATATCTTGATGAGAGAATCATGAAAAGAAAAACTAGTTGCATGAAATGAGCTTTTGATACTGGGATATTTCTGGTGAATGGTGTCTCTGCCAGTACTACAGTATGATTAGGAAGCCTGGTAAATTTGAATCATGACAATCAGGAAAGTTCTGTTAAGGTTAAGTAAAGGGATAAAAAGATACTAGATTAATGAATGAGGAATTATTTTGTCATGTTCTTTTAGGAAACTGAATCTTGGTGAGTTTATAGCTGAGAAAGAATAGAACATAAGGACTGAGCCCTGGTGGTGTAGTGCTTGAGTGCGGGACTGCGGCCCACTGGCTTGGTGGTTCAAATCCAGTGCAATAAGGCTGGACCTCCCACTTGCACCAGAGGGCAGTGATTACCCCCCCCCCCCCCCCCAAAATAAAAGAAAAAGAATAGAACATGAATTCTGTAATACTAAAGGGATTTTGGCTAATGTTAGCCCACCCTACTTAAATTTAGACTATGTATGGACTAAGCCTTGATAGATGTATGTATAATTTATATGGCTATTCCATTAAGTGTTTGCCTACTTTGGACTGATTTCTCTTTAAGTTAAAAAAAACTCTAATACTAAATTAGTCCTCTTAAACCAGTTTCTTAATTTTGGGGTCTCATGCCATGTTCTAAATCTCTTTCCTTATTTATATATGTTTAAATGATGAAACTCAACCATGAAATTCTGTAGCAAAACTAAATCATATCAGGAAAATCCAATCCTGGCTAGGAGGTCAGTACATCTGGGATTTAGTTCAAGTTCCAACGATAAATCTAAAATCTTGGGCAAGTCAATTAATCACTCTGAGACTGTGTAGAGTTTTGTTTGTCTTTTAAATTATTGCTATAGTGTCTCTGATTTGATAGAACTGAAGTTGTCATGAGACTGAAGATACTGACCAAATTGCTTTTATATTGAAACATTCCATAAAAGTTCAAGGTATTATTACCACACGTTTTTCAAGTGAATAGGTAGGCCCTTGAAGGGAGGTGGGGATTTTCTAGAAAACAGTTCTTAAAAGCATTTATTATTATTCTTCTGATGAATATTTATATTGATACTTTGATGCTTTGAAGATTACTTTTTCTTCAGTGATTTGTATTATTTTTAAGTGTTCTAACTAAAGATTTATTTAATTTATTAGAATTATTAAGCCTACGCTCAGATCAAGTTTATCAGCTATACTGGTGTGGCAACCTGTTTTTAATCATTGACTCAAAGCTGTGATCACCCTGATGTCACCGAATGGCCACAGCTTGTAAAAGGTAATGCTTTTATACCCTTTTAAAAGACTGTCATTATAAAGTATGTGCATGCTCTAAAAATGAATAATTGGTAGGCATACTGCAATGAGAAAAGTGGACCATTAGAACTACTTTTACATTTTATCCTCAAATTGAAATCATTTAGTGTTTTTTTGTTCAATTGAAAATTTCACTACCAAACCAAAACCATTTGCTGATAATCTGATTCCATATGTGCTGAATAAGAATAAGAATTTTCCATGTGTGCAGAATAACCCGGTAAGGGACGTTTTAGGGGATGTGACCTCTTGGAAGCAGATCGCCAGACCCTCTCTCAAGGTTAATCTAAGTGGATTCCTCCAGTTAACAGTTGAGCACTTAGCTGTTTTGTCCACCCATGGATTCCTCAAACAGTTAATAGTCACTGCAAAAGACCTGTATGGGGCTGAGCCCCGGTGGCGTAAGAGGTTGAGTGCGGGACTGCGACTCGTGGTTCAAATCCAGCAGCACTGGGTAGCTCCCACAACCAACAGAGGGCAGTGATGCCCGTCCCCCCAAAAAACAAACAAACAAACAAACAAACAAAAAAGACCTGTATGAATTAAAAGAACAAATAAAACCCTTCAAACCCACTGCCATCAAGTTACAGGA
This sequence comes from Nesogale talazaci, assembly GCA_004026705.1. Taxonomy (NCBI): domain Eukaryota; kingdom Metazoa; phylum Chordata; class Mammalia; order Afrosoricida; family Tenrecidae; genus Nesogale; species Nesogale talazaci. Next base: position 18,142 of record PVJH01012248.1, read on the forward strand.
TCTGACAAGTGCATACCTTTTGGTTACTTAACTACCTTGGCTCCTTTGAACAAAGCAGAAAAGTATTCAGAAAATATTTCAAAGGCATGGGCATTTTAAAATAGGTTTTAAATTAAAGTGTGCCTTTTATTTGGTGAAAATTATAATGAAACATTTTCCCAGAAATTTTTATACCTTTAATAAAACTAGTACACTTTTTTCTCTTAGAGAATTGCAGTGGAGGTAAAAAGAAAGAGTTTGCAGGATGGAGAAGATGATGTAGTATTATTGAAAGTGAGCCACAATTTGAATATGCTAACCATGTTGCAGGACTCAGATTATTACCTGGTGTGTGGTGATCATATTTCCTTCACTCTAAAGACTTAAAATTGAGACAGCTTTAACATTTCTTATTTTCTATTTTTACTTTGTTTTCCAATTGAAAGGTTTTTTTGGATGTGTGATTTGTTACTATGATGTTTGTTTAGTTATTTTTCCTTTGATTTTTTTTTGGGGGGGGGGGGAAATCACTGCTCTCCAGTGGTGGGAGTAGGAGGCCCAGCCCCACTGCTGGAATTGAACCTCCGTCCCAGTGGGCCGCAGTCCTGCGCACAACCACTACGCCACCGGGGCTCAGCCTTTCCTTTGATTTTATGTTGAGACTTTATTAAAAGTGCAAGCACATACTTTTAAAATTCCAAACACTGGGCAATAAACATAAATGCCCTTTTTTTGAGACCTGGTGGCATTGGGCTGCTAATCATAGGAGGAAGATAGATTTTCTGGGCCCATACAAAGGTATAGCCTTGAAAACCCACAAGGGGCTGTTTTCTATTCTATAGGGACAGTATGAATTGGAAATGACTTGATGGCAGTGAGTTTTGAGTTTTAGGAGCCAGAATAAACTTTGAAAACTATTACTGGATGTTGATATTTCAATTAGCGTTCTTACGTTAGGTATTTTTGGGTTAATCTTTAAGAATATTAATTTACACCCCGCCCCCCCCCCAAAAAAGATTATTAGTTTATAGAAATACACCAGACATGCACTTTTACAAGTTACTCATTGAAAGCCAATTTTTCTCTTTGCTGTATGTTCACTTTTCTTTTGATTAAAAAAAGAGTCAGCATCTAGATTAAACATGCAGTCAACAGGGCTGAGCCCCGGTGGTGTAGTGGTTGCGCGCGGGACTGTGGCCCACTGGGATGGAGGTTCAATTCCAGCAGTGGGGCTGGGCCTCCTACTCCCACCACCGGAGAGCAATGATGCCCAAAAAAACAAAAAACAAAAAAATACAGTCAGCATTCTAATTTAAATAGCTGCTAATTATGTTTAAGAGACCCAGGACAGATCTGTTTAAGGATAGTACTCTTTAATCCTTTATTTTTTTCTACCCCCAGAGTGAATTAGTGTAAATTACTTGATTTGACTTTTAAGTGTTTATTAGCTAAGTCTAATGTATGTTACTACTAAGTAATCTAGCACATTTACAGTTTGTTGATGTATTAATACTCCTCTTGGCATATTCCCTTGCTTAGGTACTAGAACTTGGAAAAACAGAATGTAGTTATCACTTGGTGATATGTCTACCACTCTCCCATTTCAGAATCTCAAAACTTTGCAGCCGTTTACATATTGTGCTTCTAAGGCTTAGACCTTCATGCTTGTGTCTTACCTTTTGCAGTAATATTTTTACTTTTCTGCTGTTGTGTCCTTATCTTTTCCCTCACTCAATTTTTCTCTTCCTATTATTTGAAAGTTTTGTTGCCTTCATATTTGAAAGCTTCTAATCTGCCTCTCTTCCCTTAGTGCCAGCAGGTTTATTTTTTGTTTTGCAAGCCAGCTCTGCCTCCTTACAATATGACATCTGATGCTGGAGGGTCGCACTTTCAAAAATGAGTCAGCTGGTACATGGGGTTATCATCAATTTTTAGCTCTTCTGTCTGGGAGACACAAGTTTGGAAGCAATCTTGGGGTACTTATCCACAAGGCTGGTGGAGACCAGGTGTGTCACAAAGGTGATTTGCTTGCTCCCTGGGGGAGAGGGTGGAGTGAGATTTTTGCATTTATGTCACTGCTATGTCACTGCCACCTCCAGCATGCCCCAATTTTAATTCTTAAATAACTTTATGAAAAATTGCAATTTAAAGATCTAAAATAAATAATTGAACTGGAAACCTCCCTGCCCCCACCCCTATTCTTGTTTCTAGAATCTTAAACTCTGCAGTAAGGGGCAATATTGAAAGCTTGATAAAGAAGTGACTTTGTTGTTGTTTTTGATTTTTTAATAGTTAAGGAATATAAGTGGCTCTGATTTTAAGTTTCTTTATTAAAGTTACTCAGAATTTGAAGTTTAATTCACTATTAAAATTATCAATCAAATTCTTGTAATACCATTTTGGAGATTTAGCTTTTGACTAGAAAAAATATTTTGGAAATTTGAAGTTGTTAGCAATAGGCATGTTAATTCACTTTATATATTGACAGAAAGTTTCTTAGTGTCTTAAAATTTTAAGTATATCTACATGAGATAGACCTAAAATAAACATAGTATTATATTCAGAGACAATAAAACAATAATTATTTATAACTGAAGTCAATTACTCACAGCAAAACCTTTTATTACCCCGGGGTTATAGCCTGACTGTCTGTTTTCAGGGAAAGTGAGTTTCTCTATTGGGACCATGGAAATCATGATCAGAATAGCGAATCTTGAGGTGTCTCAAAATTCACAAAGACAATTAGATTTGTGTTTGAGTTAGAGCAGAGGTTGATGCACATTCTCTCAAAGGATCAAATAGTAAGCATTTTAGGTTTTATAGTTCGTATGGTCTCTGCAACTATTCTGTTCTTACAGCACAAAAGTCTGTAGAGTATTTAAATGAATCAGTGTAGCTGTGTTTCAATAAAACTTTACTTACAAAAACAGGTGGTGTTTACAGTTTCCTTTTTCTTTAAAAATACACTGAGGTTTTCCTTAGTTCAGCAGTTTTTGTAATATATGTATAGCATTCTTATCTGACTACTTTTTTCTTACTATCTTTTAATTCTTTAAGAATTCTTATTTAGTGCTTAAATACTGTTTTCATATATGTCTTCCGAATATGGACTACTCTTTTTGGATTATGGCTTGTTTTTGCTTAACTGTCCTCAATTGCATTTTACAGATCACCCGGAGAACGTCAGTCTGACGATATTGAAGCTAGCCGAATGTAAGTGTTACTTAGTTGAAACTTTTATGTCTTTTAAGTTTCCCTACATATGTAAATGGTATCACATTATTTACTTTTTTTTTTTAGAAATTAAATCTTAAAAAAAATTAATTGGGAGGGAAATCTATCATAGATATTTCATTTTACTAAACACTTCAGATTCTTGGATTTCTACTTAGAGAATACACACACACACACTCTTGGTTTTTTTTTTGGGAGGGGGCATCACTGCCCTCTGGTGGTTGTGGGAGCTACCCAACCTTGCTCCTGGAGAGCCGCCGCTAGATTTGAACCACCAAGCCCGAGGGCCACAGTCCCACACTCAACCACTATGCCACCGGGGCTCAGCCCTATATATTCTTTCATACACACACACACACACACACACACACACACACACACACACACACTTCCTATAGCAGTTGTAAGGAAATAGGGAGATAAGAATTTACTTCAGGTTTTCCTCTCAAGTGCCTGCTCTTTGCAATCCTTTAGGTGATGTTATGGATATAAAGTTTTTTACTAAATTTTACCTTCAAACAATTTATAATCCTCTTCAGGTGAAAGACAAGGAAACCATTGTAATTATTATGGGTGAACGATACCCAATAAGCTATGGGACATAAGATAACAGGGTAATTAGGTCTATTTTTTGCACCTTTTAGTCAATTCTGACTCACAGTGACTATAAGCACAAGAAAATCAAATACTGCCCATCTCTGAGCCATCCTCACAATCATTCTTATGTTGGAGCGCAATAGTGCAGCCACTAAGTCAATCCGTGTTCTTGACAGTCATCCTTCTTTTCTTTTCTTTTTTGTGGGCCTCACTGCTCTCTGGTGGTTGTGGGAGCCACCCAGTGCCACTCAGGAGCTGCCGCTGGATTTGAACCGCCAAGCCAGTGGCCGCAGTCCCGCACTCAACTACTGGGCTCAGCCCAGTCATCCTTATTTTCACTGGCCTACTTTACCTAACCATGATGTCCTTTTCCTAGGACTAGTCTTGTCTGATAACATGCCCATCTTCTGTGAAACAAAGTTTCACCTCCAAGGAACATTCTGGCTCTACTGAGATCTATAAGTGGAACCATAATCTAGATGTCAGGGGAATTGTGATGATGTTTTTAGGGAATCTAGATTGAAGAGCAACATGTACATTGACTTCAGTAGGTCTGTCAAAAAGGTTCTTTTAGAGCAGTTATCTAGTAGGGATGCAAGGTAAAGTTTTCTGGATTTAAGACAAATATTTAAAACCAAATATTTAGGCATAAGACTTTAATGACTAGTTGTGATGGCTTATAATTAACAAAAGGAGATTAGTTTTCAAAATCAGGTTTTTGAAGTCAAGGATTGAAATGAAATTGTGTTTGTGTTTGACCTTGAATAAGTGTATGCCCCTCTGCCCCCACTTTATCCTGAGACTAGAAAGACAATGAATATATGACATTAGATGTGTAGGTAAGGAGAGAAGTCCTTCATGGCTGCATCATTATCTCCCTCAGTAAACTAGGTCTACTACATCAAGATACAAAACAACAACATTTCACTGTCATCACCGAGTGGACGCTCACTCATAGCAACCTCACGGGACAGGGTAACACTGCCCCCATGTGTTCTGAGACTGTAGCGCTTCATGCTAGCAGAAAGCCCCAGCTTTTCCCTGTGGAGCAGCTGGGGGTTTTGAACTGCTGACCTTGCAGATCTCAACCCAATATGTAACCACAGTATTAAGATACAAACCAGTATATGTGAATAGGGTGGATGGCTGTGAGCAGAGGTTGGATATTTAATATGCCTAAGGAGTGACTGGAGGACGTAAGTAGCATCTGAAAGTTTCTCATAGTGAGGACATTATTTTGGGGACTAGGATGTTTTCTAGTAACATGCAGTTACAGGAGCTGATGATGTAACCAGGGGTTAGAGTGCATGGACCTAACTTCCTGAATAGAGAAGATAGGCAGAAGATGTCCAGTTGGGTAACATAAGCAACTATAAAAATTCTTGTTTGTTTTGCTACAAAGTCATCGTAATGTTATTGAACAAAATATTAAAATGTGAGAGTTAATTGTTTCTTGATAGATTATCCAGTTAAGTCTATGTACTTAAAAAACAGTTTTATTGAGATATAATTCACATAGCATACAATTCAAGAAGAGTTGTACATGCAGCATCACAAACAACTTTATAATATTTTCTACCTGCTCTCCAAAACCATTTTGTACAGTATTTACTTATCCCACAGGATAAGAAAAGAGGCAATTGCTAGGTGGACTGGACGGTAGAAGGGAGGCTCCCATCACCCTCCACCCTGAGCATGTACTTGGGGGTGAGCTGTTGTGCGGGGAGGAGATAACAAAGGCGTCTCTCTTCCCCTTGTGTAGGAGTAGGTAGCAGGGGAGGTGTCCCCACAGCCTCAATTGAGCCAGTGCCAGCAGCATCACAGGTACAGGACAGCTTGGTGGTGGTGTCTTCGATGGGGGAACTTTGACCTCCTAGCCATATACTCTTTGTTAGTAGACTCACCATTTCCCACCGGCTTCCCTCCTCATGCCCCTATGAAATCACTAATCCAGTTAGATTCCTTATGCAGGAAAACCTATAAAGCAAAGACAATTTTTAAAATTTTTAATCATTTTATTGGGGACTCATACAACTCTTTTTTGTTTTTGTTTTGTGGGCCTCACTGCCCTCTGGTGGTGGGAGTAGGAGGCCCAGCCTTGTTGCTGGATTTGAACCTCCAACCCAGTGGGCTGCAGTCCTGCACACAACCACTACGCCACCAGGGCTCAGTCCTCATACAACTCTTAACACAATCCATACACCCATCCATTGTATGCAAAGCACACTTGTACATTTTTTTGCTATCATCATTCTCAAAACATTTTCCTTCTAATTAAGCCCTTGATATTAGCTCCTCCTTTTTCCATTCCCTCCCCTCTCCCCCCTCACTCATGAACCCTTGATAACTTATAAATTATTTTTACTTTGTCATTTCGAACACTGTTCGATGCAAAGACAACTTTTTAAGAAGAGTAATTAGAAGAGTAATTAGAAGAGTAATTAGAATTAGAAGAGTAATGGTGTGCTTAGGGGTTTTAGGAATCTGTGAAACTTTCACATAAAATATTCTAGGATAAACAGTGCTTTTGGAGGAAAACTAGGGTTTAATTAAAACTCAGAGATAAAAGGGCCACATATAAAGCAGCTGATGATAGGGATATAACTTATAACCTAAGAGGAATTCTGGAGAGTTTGGTGGATGAGTCAAAATTGAGGAAAAAAACAACAACAAACAAATGGGAAAGGGTAGATGAAGTCTGAATTATGTGGCAAACACCATACATGACTATACTGTGAGGCATGCTAGGATACCTGGTGAAACTCTGGTGCCTGATGACTTGCATACCGTTTAACTTAATCACGTAGGATAGAATACCATAATACCATAATGTCCATACAGAGATGTGTAAGGTTCTAGTCATAATTACAGTGGAAATACAGCTCTAAGTCTACCTCTTTGCAACCATTTTGTCAATTCCCTTAACAGTAGAAACCATAACCAAGCAACAGCTTGGTAAAGTAAGGAACACATAATCAGATAAGGATTAATTTACTAAACAGGTAATTTAAAAAATCTTGGTTTTACTTAAGAATGAACATAGATGTTTTATTAATAATGCAAATTACCTTTATTCGTACTTTGTATGGTGACAGGAAGGGTCTGTTGTTTTTCATTTGCATGTAGCATTCCTTTAATCGTTGGCTCCTAAATTAGTTTTGCCTACTGCCCCCTTTTCAGAAAAGATTACTCAGCGTCCCTCTGGCAACTAAAGACTTACATTATAGCCCTTAGGTCATTATGAAATGTAGCTATCTGCTTTTGTAGCTCCTCTGGATCATTCCAGTGCTGTCCCTGCCCCAACCCCCAGGAGGCCTGGATATTGCCCACTTTGGGAAACATTGTTTTAGCTATTGCCTTAGAGAGGGCAAACGTTAACCACTGGGCTGATACTAAAAGGTCAGGAGGTTCAAATTCACCAGAAAAAAAGGCCTGGTGAAATACTAGCTGCAAGGTTGGTGTTTTTCACCTACCACCTGTTCCACCTGAGAAAGATGTGCCACTGCATGCGTACAGACCTGTAGCTTGAAAATCCGGTAGATAGTCCTGCTCTATCATTGAGTCAGAATTGACTCACTGACAATGACTTTGATTTCGGATTTTCAGTTTCATGAGTCTACTCTATGGTAGACAGCAATAACTAGGGCAAAAACTTGAATGCATTTTATTTTATTTATTTTTATTTATTTGGGCCTCACTGCTCTCCGGTGGTGGGAGTAGGAGGCCCAGCCCCACTGCTGGAATTGAACCTCCGTCCCAGTGGGCCGCAGTCCCGCGCACAACCACTACGCCACCGGGGCCCAGCCCTTGAATGCATTTTAAATAGTGATTTAAACATGGTATTTTTATATAAATTACACAGCGTAGTTTACATAAGGGAGTGCCATCCCTGTACCTGTCCCTATCTCCCAGGTGTGCACTATGCTGACTTTTTAATAGAAACATGTAAATATATATATAACATATACATGCACACATCATACTTAGATAGATGATATATATGAATAGATTTATGATATCTATCGTGTTTGTATTATAGTTCTTAGTGTTTACCTGGTGGGATAGGTGTACTGTCAGCAAACCAATGTAGAATGTTCATGTATGATGCATGCATTATTTGAGTGAAAGTAAGGTACATTTAGATAACATGTCTGCTTGATTTTTAGGATGTAGTATTATAGTTGTGGCATAGTATAGTAAAAATTCTTTTTATTTTTATCATTTTATTGGAGGTTCGTAGTTATCACAGTTCATACATCCAATCATTGTACATATGTTGTCATCATTTTCTTTCTACTTGAGCCTTTGGTATTAGCTCCTCATTTTTCCCCTCCCTCACCCCACCCTTCCTTCTTTATGAACTCTTGATAATTTATAATTTTTTTTTTTATGTCTTATGCTGCCCAGTGTCTTCCTTTACCCATTTTTCTGTTGCCTGTCTCCCTGGGAGGGGTTTATATGTAGATCATTGTTTTCGGTTTCCTGTTATTCCCCCCACCTCCCCCTTCTCCTGCAGGTATTGCTATTCTCATTATTGAGGTTTATCTATCCTGAATTTCTAGCTCTTTATCTGTACCAGTGTGTATGCTCTGGTCTAGCCAGATTTGTGAGGTAGAATTGGGGTCATGATAGTGGGCGGTTGGGGGAACATTAAAGAATTAGAGCAGTGGTTCTCAGCCTGTGGGTTGCAACCTCTTGGGGGATCTAACGACCCTTTCACAAGGCTCGCCCAATTCATAACAGTAGCAAAATTATAATTATGAAGTAGCAATGAAAACAATTTTTATGGTTAGGGGTCACCACATCATGGGAAACTATATTAAAGGGTTGTGGCATTAGGAAGGTTAGAACCACTTGAACTGTACTGCACCCTGACTGATTCATCTAGTGAAAATTCTTAATAGATACCATAGATATTATTTTATAATTTGGCTTAGAAATAGTGCCAACACATTAACCTATATCATTTTAGTCAATTTTATACTTGATGCTATCCAAATTTATATGTTTATATATCATGGTAGCTCAGTATTTTTATTCATATTAATTTAGTTTCTTGAATATTCTTAATGAATTCAAAATAATTTTTCAGTAATTTCATATGTTATGTTTAGTAAGTGTATTTCCCAGCTCTGTCTTGCTATTTATACTATTTTCCTTTATATAACTAAGACAATAAATAAAGCAAGTAATTGTTCACCAACACTAAAGTTTATTTTTTTCTAAATTTTGGAATTCCTGAGAGTTCACTCTTTTTTTTTGGCATCACTGCCCTGGTGGGTGTAGGAAACCCAGCCTTGCTCCTGAAGAGAGAGTTCAGTCTTAAACCTCTTTTTTTAAGTACTAGACATAACTTACCATCTCTACTGTGATAACTCTAGTTTCCGTTTCCAACTAAGATATATCCTTTGTACTATTAAGATGGTTATCTAATTCATTTGCTTACTTCTGCTTTTCCCAGTTTAGTTCAGTTTAGAAAATGGAATTATTGTAAAGACATAATTACGGACCTGTTAAAAACCCTTTATTGAGTCCTGCTTCAGGGATTCTATTCTGGTTATTTTTTTTTCCCCAATGATTTTATTGGGGGGCTCTAACAGCTCTTAAAATATCAAGCATATTTGTACACGTTGCCATCTTCATTTCCAGATATTTTCTATTTGAGGCCTTGGTATAAGCTCCTCTTTCTCCCTACCTTTTTTGTTTTTTTTTTAAATAAATCATTTTATTGGGGGCTTATTCTGGTTATTTGTTAAGGGTTATGAATCTTGGGGAAAATTTTTTAAAGATTTAATGTGCATTGTATGAGGAAAAGCCATCCTTTATTATATTCTTCTGGGCCCATGAATCTTAAAAGTTTAAGAACTGTCCTTTTGGGGGAAGGGAAGGGTAAAAATGAGAAGCTAATACCAAGGGTTCGGGTAGGAAGAAAATGTTCAAAAAATGATGATGGCAACAAATGTGCTTGGCACAGTAGATGGATGTAAGGATTGTGATAAAATGATTAAAAAAAAACAAACTGCCCTTTTGCTGCTTATAATTAGGATACTTTATCCTAATTTATAAGCCCTTCCGTGATCTGGGTCCTCCCTGCCTCTGCATTTTTATGTTTTTCATATTTTTCCTCGGAATTTATGCTTTTGAACTGCTTGGAGTTATCCTATGTACGGGCGTATTGCAGTGCTATTGTTGGTTCCAGGTCATTGCAATAAAATCCAATGTTAGAATAAGACCAGTCACACAATTTTTTTTTGTTTCCCAGTGCATATGAAAGTATATTTACACTTCACTGTTTATGATTTTATCACGTGTAATTGAGAAAGTTTGCAGTGATGCCCCCCCAAAAAAAACAGAACGAAAAGAGAAAGTTTGAAATGCTATGAAGACTAAAATGAAATAGACATGATGTGAGTACATGCTGTATACTGTTGGGAAATGGTACCAATAGCCTTGTTCGATATAGGCTTGCCGCAGACCTACAATGCACTTAATAATAAGTCAGTATTTGTGTGAAGTGTAATAAAATGCTTGTACCATGTCTCAGGTCCAAATGTCTTTATCCATTCTTTTCTTTTCTTTTTTTTTTTTGGCATCACTGCCCCTTGGTGTTGGGAGTAGGAGGCCCAGCCTTGCTCTTGGAAAGCGCTGCTGGATTTGAACCTCCAACTCAGTGGGCCGCAGTCCCGCACACAACCACTACACCACCGGGGCTCAGCCATCTTTATCTATTATCTGAAACATTTGTCCCATATTTTGCCATTAGTCTTTAATCATCTTTTAAAATTTATCTTGGTGAAGTACTTTTCTTTATATTGCTACAGTTTTTTAATTATTCTTAGGCTATTAGACTCACTTTTCTGTCTCCTCTTTTAAACAGTTATAAAATAAGCTCATTTTATGTAGCCTAAGGACCTGGAATAATACTGATTCTTAAGTAGAATATGATTTATATGAGAAGAGAAATTTGGAAGTAATTAAGTTATTGCTAGAGCTTTAAAAGAAGATAATATTGTCCAATAATAAATTTAAAAGAGAAAGGGTCCAGTGGCTAATCCTTAGGGATCATGAACATTTCAAGATTAGGAAGTAAAGTCCCTGAAAAAGAGAGGAGGAGGAAGAGGAAACTAGAAAATAATGTCCGGAAAACTCAAAGTAATCTTCAAAAGGGCTTTCTTTCTTAGCACGATCAAGTAAAGTGTTGACTTAATTATAATGGAGTTCTCGTGTCACAATAGGTTAACTATTGGCTTGCAATCTCAAGGTTGGTGGTTCAAACCCTTACCCCTCACAGTAAGGTGTTCCTGTAGAACTATACTCCATAGAGATTTTAATGGCTGAGTTTTTCAGAAGACCATTGCCAGACTGTGTTTTCATGGCACCCCTGGGCCAACTGAACCTCCAAAGCTTTGGTTAGCAGTTGAACACATTAACCATTTGAACTACCCAGGAACTCCTTCTAAATACAGAAGTTAGAACACCATCAATCTTTTTATTTCCTATATGCAGTTTATTACTGTTTTCTATTGTGGCGAAGAAAGCAGATAATGCCCAGCTATCTATCAGAATAATGTCTGGGGCCTTAAAGGTTTGTATTCAAATATATGACCATCTAAGTCCACATGAAGTAGCACACCATCTTGTGTGATCCGAAGGTGACAATAATAAAATTCAAATACGGTGAAGGGAAAAGTATCAGAGCTAAATTTGTGAATACCCAATTTGTCAAAGGCTGCAGAGGACAGTGGGAAGCCCAAAACCCATCTGCAGAGTATTTAGTCAAATTAAGCTGCTAGTAGAGCCCTTCTAGCCACAGGCACAGGTCTATCCTTGTGTTCCTGGTGTGAATCTTACTCCATCAGGATGGATTACTTTTTTGATATGTTGTTCCATTTTATTGGTGAGAATTTTGGCAAGAATTTTACCTTAATGTTTATGAGAGGGATCTCACTGCCTTTGAGTCAATACTGTTTTTGTGTAGTCTTTCCCAGGTTTTGGTATCAGGGTTATGCTTGCTTTCTAGAATGATTTTAGGTAACTCCCTAGTATTTTATCTGAAATAATCCGTCAACTCTGTTTCACTATTACTTTCCCTCCCCTAGATATACCCGTCTAGTTTTTACCGTTGACATAAACAGCCCACTCTACAGCTTGATTTTGTATATTTTCTTCTTTCTTATTACATCTGTTTTTCCTTTGCCCCACTACTATCGTTAAAACTTAGCCCTCTAGGTTTTTTAGTAAATTTTATTAGGGACTTTTAGAGATCATAAAATATTCCATATCTTCTCATTTTTAATATGCACCCTTTAGGTTGAGGAGATTAAATAATTTTTTTCTGCACTTCTTTTCTAGAGAATAATAGAGATGGAATTATTGAGAAAGATGTTCCTCCCTGCTACCCCCGTTTATTTGCCCAAAAGACAAATAAAAAGTTGAGTGGTAACTACCTCTGTTTTCAGAAAAATTCTTTATTTTGTTGGTTCATATCGATGAAGGAAGATTCAGCAAGTTCATTCAGCACTCATCCAAAAGTGCCTTTGATAATATGGATGGGCTTCAAAAAGTTCATGGAAAATAGAAAAATGGAATTTTCTACAATTTTTTTGAGTTTTGGTTGAATTAAAATGAAAGATGGTAGTTAAAAAATTTCTTCCATCCTCCCATTGAAAGATCCCGTCAGTGCTTGAACATAGCCCATTGATGACTATTGCCCTGGTTCACAGCTACTAGAAAGAAGACAAGAGGAAGGGCTGGATGGTCTGAAATTAAGAGTTGTGCATTTATGGAACCCATGGGCATGAGCTAGCCATGACGGGCTAGAGCTGTGATGAAAGTAGGTGAAGGGACCAGACTGTTGGACTGGTCAAACTGGTGTTTGACTTAGAGATGATGGCTAGAGCTCAAACAACCCCACTAGATGAAGGGGAATATATAAATCCTGTGAATTGGTGTAAATTGCTGTATTCTGATGGAATTGCATGGACTTTACCTTGTTTATGGTTACCGAAGCTCAAAAGTTCCAACTGGGTTTAAGATTATTCAGATAAAAGATTGCGTTCATCTCCTCAGAGTAATGGATTCTCCCAATGGGGCAACTTAAGCAATGGGACGTACAAAATGGGGATGACTGAGGGTGAGGGGACGGCACCTCATAGTCTCCGTGCAACTTCCGAGTCTCCATGCCAAAGTCTCCCGGTGGCCTCCGCTGGTTCAGATAAAGATCTTGAATCGGTTCTCCTAAGGTTGTCTCTTTTCTCTGCATGGTAGACAAACATGTCAAAAAATAAAACTACTATTTTACCCATCTGAATCGGAAAAAGAATGAATATGAATACCTCATCGTTTTGAATAAGAGGATCAACATATACTTACACTAATACCAACCTGTACTAATACAGTGACTGTTTATTTTAAAACAATAGTTTGCTTCAAAGAAGGCTTATCAAAGATGGCTCACCACCATAATCAGGGAGGTGATAATGAAAACCAATCCTCTCTGCTTGTGTTTACCCTATTAGAATAGACTATTTGCCCTATTTGAATAGTTCCCCTCAGTTATTTGGTGTCCGAATAGGTAATGAAGGATGGAGTGTGGAGGCATGTCTGAATCTTGCCCTTGGCTATAGGGAAGCCAGAGGAAGTCAGATAATGTCTCTCCATTGCTGTTTATTGCAGTATTAATGGCACTGTAATTGGTTTCTCTTTCTGCCACTGGTGACTGAAACTTTCCTTTGCATAAAAACTGAAAAAAATGTTAGTACTGGCACCTAGATAGGGTACTTGGCAATGATAAGATTAAGCACGTTTTGCTAGGATAAACCTGTGCATATATAGCTGGAACTCTAGTAGCAATATTTTTCTTTGGGAAGAAGAGGAGACTCTACTGCAGTCTAGGAAGTCCACAGAGAACAGTTTCACTTGGCCATATAGGATCATCATGAGCCAGAATTTGGTTTTACTGAGTGTTTTAATATATAGAAAAAGGTGTATTGCATTTATTTGCTGAGGAGTTTTGAATGACTTAAATGGAGAGCAGACTCCACATTAAGGGTTGGGAAACTTTCTGTGCAGGACCAGGCGATCATTATTTTAGGCCTTGCAGACCATATTTCTCTGATAAAACCAAACGTGTGTCATTTTAGCATGAAAATAGACAATGTATAAATGAATGACTATGGCTGTGTTCCAATAGATCTTTGTGTACTAATGCTAAATTTTGAATTCATAAGCTTTTCACACATCACAAAATAATATTTTCTGATTTTTTTTCTAGGCGTTTAAAAATTTGCAAACATTTTTAGGTCACTAGCTATGAAAAACAAGGGCTTGGTTTACCCCATGAACTTTGATTTGATTTGATATTTCCTTCTGTCTAGAGATTAACGGTGGTTGAGAAATGAACAAAAAAGTTAATATATACCTCACATAGGAAACTTTTTTCATTATTGTTAAAGTTGTTCATTCCAATGGAACTGATTCTAACTCAAAATGGTGCATTGTATACAGCCTAGATCACTGCCCACAATGTTTTATAGACTTACTTCTGGGAAATGGATTACTAGACTTGTTTTTTGAGATGCTTCTGGGTGGATTCTAATTACCAACCTTCGAATTAGTAGTTGAGTGCTAATCCATTTGAGCCACCCAGGAAACATATATGATTTTTTATATGCTTAAAATTTAGTTGGAGGTACGCCCTGAAATTTAGAGATTATTCAGCATGTCAATGGGAGAGTGTTTAATATAACTGATTCTGTAATATGGCACTCTGACACAGCCTTCTTTTCTCTTATATCAGTGCAGCAACTATTTGGCGATATTGGGGGCAGAGAAGCAGATAAAATGTCTCCATAGTGATATTCAAAGTTCAGAATCAATCCTGGATTTTGGTCTCTTTCTTAATATATGACTTGTTTTGTAACTACGACTGCAGCACTATGGGGGCTAACATAGGTAATTTAAAGATTGAGAGTGATAGCAACAATGATAGCAATAATGAAAACTAGCAAATACCAACACCAAACTCAGAGCCATCGCATCAATTTTGACTCACAGCAATCTTATAGGACAGGTAGAACTGCCCTTGTGAATTTCTGAGGCCGTAACTTTGTTTTTTCAGTTTTTCATACGATTTCATTTTTTCCCTTTAACTAATAACCAGATTTTGGCTTTACAGGAAGGTTTGTATATACAGGTTTATCCAATCAAAGGCAAAGCAGATGCTGTTTCTTGAAATGGTTGGACTGCGGAGCCTCTGTTCATCCAGCCCTCCCCCTTGCCTGGCTTTATCTTCGCTATATTGAGCAGCTATTTCATTGAATCTTACTCTAGATGTCAACTTTCCCATGGCTTCTAAAATTCCTGTGTTTTTCAAATAGAATGTGTCTGACCTTTATTGCATTGCCATGACCTTTGGCATCCTGAGCCTTCTTGTCAGCACTGTCACTCTCCGAGGCTGCTCTTCCCCTTTTCTACCTTTCCCAGGACCACAGTTTCCTTTGGGCATATCTTCAAAACTTGCAGTTAAACTCTCTGAGACTTGAACTCTATGGGAGTAGCAAGCTTCATCTTTCTCTTGTGAAACAGCTGATGGTTTCTAACTGTTGACCTTGTAGTTGTCCTAATGAGAAGAGCTGCTTTCTCAAAGTAGAGACTACCTTAATGACATGGATGGAGCAAACCTTTTGGGATTTTGACCTACCCTCAGGGCACTAATTAAAATCAGACTAAGAATAAGTAGCTCAAATACCCATTAATAGTCCTAACATTAGTATATGGTGTATGAATACAGGAAAACTGAAAGTCAAGAACAAAAGTATATAAAAAGCAATATTACAGAAATTAGTGAGCTGAAATGTTCTGGTATTGGCCATTTTGTGTCAGACAGTCATATAGTGTGCCAAGAATAGCAAGTCAAAGGTAATGGCATCACATTCAAAAAAGAATATATCAAGGTGATCTTGAAGTACAATGCTGTCTATGATAGTACAGTATGTGTATGCCTACAAGGAATGCCAGTTAATAATATTCATTCAAATTTATGAGTCAACCATTTAAGCTAGTGATGAAGGAACTGAAAAATTTCACAACTTCAGCCTCTCAGTGTTGGTGATTGGAATGCAAAAGTTGGAAACAAAAATGAAAAATCAGTGCGTGGAAAATAATGACTTTGTTGATAGAAAAAAAAAGATCAGGTGATAGCTTTTTGCAAGACCACCTTTAGTGCAAATACCTTGTTTCAAAAACTTACACAGTGATTATAAATGTGTTCCTTATCAGATAACACACACAGAAATTAAATCTAGTACATATGGATGAAGAGACAATGCAGAAGCTCAGTGTCCTCAGCCAAAACAATGTCAGGGGCTATACCTGTGGAGCAGCATGCCATAGTTGAAGAAAAAGAAAATGTAAGTCCTAGAGAAACCCAATACTGCCTTGAATACATCCCATCTGAATTTAGAGAAAATCTCAAGAACAGAGTTGATGCAGTGAACCAAAGACCAGATGAGTGGTCTTTATTGGGTGACATCAATAATATTATACACATAAAAAAAATCAAAAGGTCACTAATAAGTTAAGAAAGAAAAAGGCCAGGCTGAGCCCCGGTGGCGTAGTGGTTGTGCGTGGGACTGCGGCCCACTGGGACGGAGGTTCAATTCCAGCAATGGGGCTGGGCCTCCTACTCCCACCGCTGGAGAGCAGTGATGTGTCTCTTCCCCCCACCCCACCCCCCCCAAAAAAGAAAAGGCCTAGGGAATGTCAAAATCTGATAAATCTGATATAGCTACATAAAGTAGCTATAGGACATGGAAGAAACGATGAAGGAAAAGAGCTGAACAGAAATGTCAAAGGAAAAAACAAAATCCAAAACCCATGAGGAATTATAGTTAAGTGCTAAGAAATCTGGAGTATGCCTCAAGCTGAAGTGAAGAAAAATGTAAGCCTCAAATTGAATTATTAAATCTAAAAGTAAAATATTTGGTGGTACAGGAATCATCAAAACAAGATAGAAGGAATAGTCACTCAACCAAGAATTGGTTTATATTTGACCATTTTAAGAGTAGCTTATGATCATAAACCAAGGTGCTAAAGAAGTGCAAGTTGCACTGAAGGCATTGATGCAAAACAAGAATCAAATTGATAGAATACCAATTGAAATAGTTAAGAAATGATGCAATGTTGGATATACTCAAATCTCTATGCTAGAAATTTGAGAGAACTAGGTCAACCAACTAAAGAAATATATAATTGTGCCCATTAAAAAAACCCAATAGAATGTAAAAATTAAAGAATGATAGATTAATATCATTTGCAAGTAAAACTTTATTGAGCATATAGTTACAGCAATACATAAAGAGGAAAAATACATAAAGAAGGGAACTGTCAAATTCAAGCCAAATTCAGAATAGGATGTGGCACAAGGAATATTGTCACTGGTGTTATATGAATCGTGGCTGAAAGCAAATAATAGCAGAAAAGTGTTTATGTTTTATTGATTCTACGGAGGCATTCAGCTGTGTGGATCATAACTGTGGATAACATTGAGCAGAATGAGCTATTGTGCTCACTTGAGACTTGTTCAAAGACCCATGAAACAATTGTTCAAACAGAACAAGAGAATATTGCATAATTTAAGGAAAAGTGTGTGCCACAGTTTGGTCCTCACCATATTTGAGCAAATAATAAGAAAAGTTTGGTTATATGAGAAAAATCAGAGCTTCAGGTATGAAAGAATGCTTTCAAATTTTTTTTAGCATAGATGAATGAGCACTTCAATAGCTTGTGGAAATATCTCAGTCAGTATTCTATCAATTCCTAGAGCCTCTTTTTAACTGAAGTTCTTCCTTCAGTACCATTGGTTCTTACACAGTCTACCTCCTGATATGGTGGAATGTCAACTAGTTCTTTTTTGTACAGTGACTGTATATTTTTTTTGGGGGGGGAGGGGGACATCACTGCTCTCCGGCGGTGGGAGTAGGAGGTCCAGCCCCACTGCTGGAATTGAACCTCCGTCCCAGTGGGTCGCAGTCCTGCGCACAACCACTACGCCACCTGGGCTCAGCCCAATACATATATCTTTTTTTTTTTTTCCTTCAGGCATCACTGCCCTCTGGTAGGAGTGGGAGGCCCAACCTTGCTGCTGGGGGATTTGAACCGCCAAGCCAGTCGGCCGCAGTCCCACACTCAACCACTATGCTACCGGGGCTCAGCCAGTGACTATATTTTTTTTCCATGTTTTTATGATACTTTCCTTCACTCAGTTTTTTACTCATGGATCTTTCAGCATTGCAACTTGGTTTGAATTTTTTTCTTAATTCAATTTAAGATAAGCTGAACATGTTCTTTTTGGCTTTCTAACACTAAGTCTCTGTACATTTCATTAAGATACGTTGCCTTCTCAAGCTGCCTTTTGGAATTTTTTGTTCAGCGCTTTGACATCAGTAATTCTTCCACTTGCTTTAACTACTCTACAATTAAGAGCCAGGTTTCAGAGTCTCTTTTGACATCTACTCTGATCTTTTCTTTCTCTCATATCTTTTAAATTAACTTGCATTTGCATTCTTCATGGATGATATTCTCCCACAGCTCATTTCGTCTTCTGTGCAAAAAATCTCTTCTGGAGAGGTTCTCCAAATTCAGGTGGAATAGACTCAAGGTTATATTTTGGCTCCTATGGATTTGTTTAAATTTTCTTAAACCTGAACTGAAGTCAGCATCAACCCGAACTTACATAAAAGCAATTGATGATCTTTTCCATAGTCAGCCCTTGGTCTCTTATTAACTGATATTTAACTTCTCTTCCCGTATGTCATTAATTTGATTGATCTAGTCCACTTGGAGAAGTCCATGTGTTTGGTAAACCATATAATTACCTAATTCAAAATGGCCCATATCAGTCCAGTTCAGCTCACTATTGCTGAGTATATCAATCTTATGTTTCCCATTTTATTTTTTGTTGGCTTCCAGTCTTACTGGATTCATGCTTTCTACATTCCAAATTTCAATTACTGATAAATGTTAACAGTTGTCTTCTCATTTTGAGTTGTTCCCCATCAGCAAATGAAGTTATTTTTTTTTAAATTATTTTATTGAGGACTCACAACTCTTTATCATAATCTGTTGTATGTCAAGCACATTTATGCATTTGTTATCCTCATCATTCTCAAAACATTTTCTTTCTACTTGAGTCCTTGGTATTAGCTCATTCTCCCCCCCCCCCCTTCCCCACTCCCTTCACCTTCATCAACCATTGATAATTTATAAATTATTATTATTTTGTCATATCTTACACTGTTGGAGGTCTTCCTTCACCCACTTTTCTGTTATCCGTCATCCAGAGGTGATGTTATATATATGTATATGACATAGTCCAGACTGTTCATCCAGCCTAGATAGACCTGCAGAGGTAATAATAAGCACACAAAAAATAAGATATAGCAAAACAAGAGTGAGAAAACGACAACAACAACAAAAACACCAATGACAAAGTAGAAAAAAAAAACCCTGTGAATAGTTCAAGGTTTGTTTGTTAACTTCTTGGAGTGTTTTCTGATTGAGTCCCATGGGGTGCCACACCCTGGACCCAAAGTCTATCCTTAGCACTCCCTCAGGTCCTCTCTGCCCTACGCCTCCTGCTGCTCTGCCACACGCCCTGAGTCCCACTCCATGCCAACATGCTCCATTCACATCCTGGAGCACTAAGTTGAAGTCTGGTCCCTTCCTTTGGGGTGGGTTAATGCCCTGTTCCCTTAGTACACAGCAAATGAAGTTCTTGAAGACTTTAGTGTATCTTTTTCATTATGGACTACAAGAAGATAGCTTTTCATTAGTCATATTTTGAGTCTTAGGATCTGAGGGGCTCATACTTTGGTACTTTATTGGACAATAATTTGGACAATATCCTGTTCTTCTTGAGTATGATATTGCGCTTCATGAGTTTTTAGTGGCTAATTCCTCAGAAAGAAACAGTCCATTCTTTTTTTGTAGCATGTTCTTAGTCTGCTGAAACTTGTTTGCTTTGGGTGGCCCTGCTGGTATTTGAAATAACAGTAGCATTAGCTTCCAGCAGCACTGTAACACACAAGGTATCACAGTAGGACAAACTGACAGAGGAGTGGTGAGTCTCAGTTATCGAGAATTTATTTCCTCACTATTTAGGAGTCTGCAAGTCTGAATTGAATGCTCTAGGTCTAATCTTCACTTTGTTGAGAGTACTTTTTTTATGCATTCTGGGGTAAGCTTTGTGTGGCAACTATTTTCTCCCATTTCTTAGTGATTCGCCACCCTAATCTGCTTTTTAAAAAAAATATATTTTAAAGATGACTCTTTGAAAACATGTATACTGATAAGGAGGTTTAACAAAAAAATCCAATTCAAAATAGATAATAGAGGTTAGAATTTGCAACATTTATTTTGAGAGGAATTCAATCCTTACCTGGTCAAAAACTTAGTTTATCTACCTTTATGATATTTACCTACCTGTATGATATCATTCATCAGGGATCACATATACTATGTAACGCAAATCATGATTTTTCAGGTCTTTGGGTTTTTTCTTTAATTTTTTCCCCAATGACTCACTGATTATAATACTACTTTTTTTTTTCTTTGAAAGAAGTTTGGAAACTTTACCACTTAAGGAAAACCCCTACAACTTTTTACAACACTGTTTCTATAGGTCAGGTGACTGGATGGCGAGGTCATACCTGTGACAGTGACAGGGTTCAGAAACGGGGCTTGTGCTTACAGCCAGTGTACTGGGTGTTTCTTTCTTGCCCTGCCCATCTGGCGCTCCTTCTTTCTCCAGCACCCAGTCCTGGCTGTTCCTTGCCACCCCTCGCCTCTAAAGCATAAGGTGACTCTCCCCTGCAATATCTGCTGGAGCTAAAGCAGCAGGCAGCAGGTGTGTCCCGGAGTGTGCCTGCCCTGCCTGCGCCCCAGCAGGGCAAGCCAGCAGCCCAGGAAAGCTACTGGGTCTCAGTCTGCTTGGGCCACACTGTCTGGCAGTGCGGATTCCCTCAGGGCCCCCTGGGGGTGGCTGTCTGAGGCAGGAAAAGGAAGCCTCCTCACTCACAGTTCGGCCCCTGTGGTGACATCCAGGCTCATCTGGGTCACCTCTTCTGACCAAAGGGGAAGGAGACCCCAAAGCCTCAAGGAGGAGAGGCCAATACAATACTACTTTTGAAAGCATTTCCAGTACTTCTAATTTTGAGAATGAAGTTATTTTGAGGTGAAATATTTTCTAGAAGATAATATAATGCAAGCAATAGTTTCTGGAGTTAGAAAGCTTCTGGTTGCATCTGTATAGTTTACTTTGTGTGTTGTTTGCTACCTTATTTGATGACTTCAGTTCTGTGTCCCACTTTGGCTGACAAATGGTCATAGCACTCCAGGCCATGTGATGAAAATTAGATAACCTATGTCAAAACACCAGCCGTGTTTTTAATATGTTATCAAGCAATATAAAAAAGTCCTCGTGTTTTGCTCATGTAGAATAACTTAGACGTTAGAACTGAAAGAAATAAAATTGAAAAATAAAAATTAAATTACACTATTCCACCGATTGGCATGGTGAAGTCCCAAAGGTCAGTTTGTTATGCAAAAATTGGTATGATAGGAAAGTAGATGATGACTTCAAAATGCAAAATGAAGGAAGACTACATGGTTGCATAACTACTAATTAGATCACTATGCAATTGCCAAGTGTCCGATTAAAGTACATCATTCCAACTTCCAAAGCACTTGAGAAATAATAATGACCCAGCCAAAGTGACTTAATTTTAACTCTCACAGCTTATGATGATCTGTAGTGGTAGCAGTATGTAGTGATTGCATAAAGTACCGGTGTTCATATACTAGGTTTTTTTTTTTTTTTACCATTGTCATAAATGTGAATGTCAGATAACAAGATTTTCAATAAGTATATGCTCGTGCTTCTGAGAGGCAAAAAGAAGGGGACACAATCCAGCTCTTTAGATTCCCAGACTTAAATTCTTTTTATTATTACTCCTGTGCATTATGCGAAACCAAACTCACTGCCATCCAGTTGATGCCAATTCTTAGCAACTCTCTAGGACAGGGCAGGTCTGCTTCTGTGAGTTTCTCAGACTGGAACGCTTCACAGGAGTAGAAAGCTTGGTCCTTTCTCCCACAGAGCCGGCTACCTCTTGCTTTCAAACTGCTGGTCTTGTCAGCAGCCCAACACAACCACTGTGCCACCAGGAACCCTATGATTATACAAGGAAGTTTCAGAACATTTTTGAAACTTTCCATTTCACTTCTATATTTCTGTGAACTTTCTAAAGAGTCTCATTAATATTGTATGTATATGACTTGAGTTTTTGAGTTGTTTTAGGATAATACTTGGTATTTTACTTGGTAGTTTTATTTTGATAATTAGCCTTTTTATTTAAGGCTCTGTAATTCTTTTATTTTTTATTTTTTATGGGGGCGGGGAGGGCATCACTGCCTCTGGTGGTCGTGGGCACTAACTACCCAGTGCCGCTCCTGAGAGCCGCCGCTGGCTTTGAACCGCCAAGCCCTCACGCTGCAGTCCCACACTCAACTACTTATGCCACCGGGGCTCAGCCCTGTAATTTTTTTTTATTTTGTTTTATTTGGGGGGACATCACTGCCCTCTGGTGGTCATGGTAGCTACCCAGCCTTGGATTTGAACTGCCAAGCCAGTGAGCTGCAGTCCCGCATGCAACCACTATGCCACTGGGGCTCAGCCCTCTTTTTCATATTTTAAATCATTTTATTGAGGCCTTGTACAAACTCATTAAAATCCATGCGTACATCGGTAAGATAATTAACTTTTAATAAAGACACAAAGAGAATACAGTATATATAAACCTGAGACCATTTAAATCAGTATATGGAGGTTTTTTGTTTTTGTTTTTGTTTTTGTTTTGCATCACTGCTCTCCAATGGTGGGAGTAGGAGGCCCAGCCCCACTGCTGGAATTGAACCTCCCTCCTAGTGGGCCGCAGTCCCGTGCACAACCACTACACCACCGGGGCTCAGCCCCAGTATATGGAGTTTTAAACTTAACATTTTCCTATTAATGTTTAACTTTTGATATACAAATAGTGTGTAGCTGATGAGAAATAGACTTAAAGCCAAAGGGAAATCATTTTCAAGAATAATATTTTAATCATCTCTGGATAATGTTTGTTAACACTTTGGAAACAAAATTTGATTAATTTTATATACTGACTGCTTTGTCTGTGACATCTGTACTTTATCAGGACTGTTCCTTGCCAGATTCAGATCTTTATAAGTTTTAATTATTCCACTGCATGTACTATTTTCAGTTCATTTAGTTAACCTTTTTGTTGTTCCCATATTTCAGAGATACAAAATACCTTTCCAAAATGTGTAGTTATTTCCCACAAATGACTCATGTGTTTAAGACTTTTGAAATGTTCAAAATTTCCCTCCAGAGAAAAAAAATTGCTGTGCTGAAAATTAGCAATATACTAAGAACTTTCAAATGTTCGTGGAAAAATCTCATCTTTTAATTTCGTCTTTCTCTGAACTTTTTGAAGTCTTTTTATGTTATAAATCTTTCAGATTTTACCTTCTTTACATATTACTGATCAATTTGTTTAATATTGCACAGAGACATAATCTGGAATGAAAAATTTCCACTTTCAAAAGCAGGTTTATACTAACTGTAGTAAAGTATTGTTTAATTGTCATGCAATTTTCAAGTGTTTTGCAAATTTTTTTCTGCTTGAAACTTAAAAGTTGACATACAAGGATGAATGTTTCTTAACTTACCTCGATAGCTTAGAAAGTTTTGCTATATAGGGTTATTCTTTTGAAATGAAATTAAAATTTTGCCCTTTTTTATCATAATTGTTGGGTTTCTCTTGATTACTAAGATAGACATAGACTCCACTATAGTTGTTGCTTAATTCAAAGTTTATTAAGATACTAGCTGTATGAATATTTTGAGAATTAAATTAGGTAAATTATTATTTTTTTTTACTCTTGGTTCTTTGAGGTTTTAAGTTACCATTTTTGTGAATTTGGCCAAAGAGATTAATTGATTTATGTTCCTTTGATACAGATGATTCAGCTTCAATTATTATACTCTCACACTATCAGAGAGTAGATATATTGAATCTTAGAATTGAAGACACCATATCTAGAGAGATTGTAGTTCAACTTCCTGTTTAATTAAATATTTCCTTACTATTCTTTGGAGTACTTCTGGAATAGTAATTATTGAACACTTAACTTTAAGTTTACATTTGAGCATTATGTTGAACTTCAGTTTATAATGTAAGCTTAACATCAACTTTTGTACTTCAAAGGAAGGAACCTTGATGAAGTAGATAGACGTTGGGCTGCAAACCACAAGGTCTGTGGTTCAAACCCAGCTGCTGCTCCTCCAGAGACCAGTGAGCTTGTATGCTTCCATAAAGATTTATAGTCTCCACAACCCTACTAAGCAGATTTATTTTGCTGTATAGGGTTATTCTGAATCGAAACCAACTCAATGGCAATCTGTTGGGTTGCTTTATTCCCCTAATTTTATTTTAATCCATGTTTCTGTGATAGAATCAATTAGAAAAGTAATTGTAGATTTGGGGCTTAATATTGTATGCTTTGGAATTTGTTCTTTTTTACAGCATAGCCACTGTGATTTTTGATACTTCATTTGTAATTTTTTAAAAGAATTTCCCACAGGATAGGCAGGTAATGGGAAAAATAAATTCTTATTCGTGATAAATTCTTATTCTGCACTTATGGCAAATCAAGCATTTATAAACTGTGGAATTAAAATGATGAATACACAAAGAAATCAAAGCTAGATATATGTAGTGAAGCTGTGAAATAATAAAAGTAGCATGTCTTTTTATTTGGAGTAGTCATTATGCTAAAAAATTAAGCATATGTAGTAGAAGGAGGATGTTTCGAGAATGATGATGGCAGAAAATGTGCAAATGTGGTCTGCATACAATTGATGTATGTTTTGATCGTGATAAGAGTTGTATGAGCCCCAATAAAATCATTTAAAATAATATCTTAGGAAATAACTGAATTTTCATTACTTTAAATTTTAGGCAAATAATTGATTTCCATTTTATAGATCCCATCATAATATGTTAAGATTGTCATGCCTAGTACTTGACTAACTTGTACTAATCAATCACTGTGCTTATTATTTAATGTTTGATGCAGGAAGCGAGCAGCTGCAAAGCATTTAATAGAACGCTACTACCACCAGTTAACTGAGGGCTGTGGAAATGAGGTCTGCACGAATGAGTTTTGTGCTTCGTGTCCAACATTTCTTCGTATGGACAACAATGCAGCAGCTATTAAAGCGCTTGAGCTGTATAAGATTAATGCAAAACTCTGTGATCCTCATCCTTCCAAGAAAGGAGCAAGTTCAGCTTACCTGGAGAACAACTCAAAAGGTGCTCATGATAACTCCTGCACTGACATAAAACTGAACAAGAAAGAAGGACATGGACCTAGAGATGATTTTAAAGGTAAGATGTTGTAGTTTTAATTGAGATTTGTTTATTGAGCTGTAAATCGTGTGTGTGTTTTATCTAATTGTGTGATGTTAAGACAGTTACAGTGAGATAGTTACCGTGGATTACATAGACTGGTTTGCTTCTATCATGTGGACTCAGTTGATCCCTTTCTTAAATGGCTGCTTAATTGAAGACAAGACTTTAACACCCCAGAAGAGACTTTTCTTTTGCAGAGTCATGTACCATTTCTTTTCTCTACCACATTTTGCTGTAGTAGCCATATCCTTAGTGATATCTTCATGAGGGCGAGAAGCAAACAGAACCATGTCATAAAAACTAATTGTTCTTGGATAGGGGCTAATTAAATGCAAGCCCCAAATCCATTTACTTATCTATGGATTATGTATGTGTCTCATTTACTTAAAAACAAAAGTTACTCACTGCCCTCAAGTTAATACTGATTCAGTGATTCTACAGGACAGAGTGGAATTGTTCATGTGGTTTTTTGTTTGTTTTGAGACTTTAACTGTATGTGGGATTAGAAAGCTGTGTTTTTCTCCTGAGGGAGTGCTGATTTTGAATTACCAGCCTAGGGGATCATAACCCAACTTGGAACCACCACTTCACTAAGGCTCCCTGGTTTATTTTAGAGGTCTCATTGTCATTTTATGACAAAGAACACTACTGGCTATAGATGGGTAATAGATGGTATCCTCTGGGTGTTAGATGGTATCCTATCAGTGCTTTGACTTACATTTCATGGATGAAAGTGAATGAGAGCATTTCCTCAGGTGTTTCTTAACCATTCAGTTATAAATTATAAATTGTCTGTAAATTATGTATTCAGGTCCTTTGCCCTTTGAAAAGATTTTTTGGGGGAGGGGTGGCTTGCAGTATTCTGTAGATTACAGTAATTAGTCCTTTGCCCATTAAACCATTACTAAATATCTTTTACAGATCTGTGGGCTCTTGTTGTATTAGTTGGATTGACTAGAGAAGCAAATCCAGTGTTACTCATATCAAGAAGTAATTAAATATCCAGCGAACATCCCAGTTCAGTCCAGATCAAGGCCATAAGTTCTATACTGTCCATAAGTCCCTCTTCATATACAGTCAACCACATGCAAGGATGCAGAATGCAGGAAGATCACATGCCTGTGGGTGCAAAGTTCTGTGGATGAGAGAGAGAGAGAGAGATTCTAAGAACTTTCCTTATGAAAAGGCCATTCCCATAAGGAGGTCCTATCAGGCTGGAACCTGATAGACAGACTAGACTCCACCACTATACTTGTTTATATCAAGTTGACACGAAATCATGTAACTAACACACTCATTTTACTCTTAGTGTGTTTTTGTTTTTAGTAACTGGCATTTTAATGGATGTTTTGATTTCAATACAGAGACATTGTGAATAATTTGTTCACAATTCTTAATGTATGTACCCAAATCTTAAAGTGGCGTGTAGATAAAATTCTTTTCTAAATTCCAGTGAATATCCCACTTTAAATTTGGAGGCAAATTTTAAAAGAAGTTAGCAAGTACCATTATCTTCAAATGTTGATAAACTCTTTTTTTATTGTTGTTGATGAAACTCTTACATATTAAGTACCACTAATTCACAATTTGATGTCACACACTGTACACACAATTGTTCAACCCTTCACAGCACATAAGAAAGTTATCTGGATTATTATGACCAAAGGTATTACAGAATGCACACAGTTCTGACAAGAAAACCATGATAGGAAATGTTTTTCAAACAAAATTCTAAAAACAACAGCAACGTGGAAACAAAACTTTACATTTTCAAGTCATACAGATCCAGGAGTGACTCCCAATTGCCATTAAATATGCTTTGTATTGGGCATTCAAACATTCCACAATCCATGGAATGTTACCCTGACACCCAAAATGGTCAAATTTTCTCACAGTTCAATATCTGCCGATTTCTTATTGTACCAAGAAATAAACACTAAATGATTTACATCTATAAAAGAAGCATTTACACTTTAAAAAATGAGATGAAGTGGGATTTCCTCCTCTTTTTGTTTTTTTGTGGGCATCAGTGTGCCGCTGGTGGGAGTAGGAGGCCCAGCCTTGCTCCTGGAGAGCTGCTGCTGGATCTGAACCGCCAACCCTGTGGGTCGCAGTCCTGCACATAACCACTACACCACCGGGGCTCAGCCCAATTTCCTCCTTCTTTAAAGTGTTTCTAGAGTTACTAAAAAACTTGCATTTACAAAATAGTTTGTAAAAACTATTTTAACAGGGCACACTGTTAAGGCATGGTTGATAAATAGACAAACCTGCTTCTTTCTCTCCTGCTTAATCAGAGGCTAGATTCTTGTTTTTCATTTTTCCATTGTCTACAGATAAGTCTTTAGTTTTTTGGTAAGTTACTTCAACCTGTTTTCCCTTTGCTCTCTTTTCCTTTTTTGCTTGTTTTTTTTTTTTGGTCTTTCCCTGTTGCTGTATGTTAGGTTTCATTTCCACTTTTGCTAGCACAGGTGTCACCGACACCCTCATCGTTCTCCTCTTGGCTTCCTCCTTAACTGTCTCTGTGGCTGAACTTCTTTTTTTGGTATTGTGGCTCTCAGGAGTGCATTTGCCACTATCTGTGGACCACAGGGCACTGAGGACTTTCTGGAAGTTGCCTTGCCTGGCTGCTGCAGCTCTAGCCACTGCCCAAGCTGCTAGGACCTGCCTCTGTATATCTTTTGATATACCAAAGTGTTTTATCTGCCATAAGTCCCATTCATCTATTTTGTCTTCCACTGTGTGTGCTTCCTTTGGTGTATGTGGTAGCTCGAATATATCCTGCACTAGGACCCTTAGATTTACCCCAATTTTCCCATTGATGATTCTGATAGGTCTGGGTTGTACATTTAGGTCTCTGTTCCACTTTGAGTTTGTTTTTGTGCACAGGGTGTGTGCTGCTTTATTTTTTTCCTTTTTTTTTTCCAGCACCATTAATTGAAGAGAGCATCCTCGTCCCAGTTAATATTTATTTATTTATTTTTGGGAGCATCACTGCCCTCTAGTGGTGGGGAGTAGGAGGCTCAGGCTTGGTCCTGGAGAAGATGCTGTTGGATTTGATCCTCCAACCCAGTGGGCCGCAGTCCCGCGCACAACCACTACGCCACTGGGTCTCAGCCCTACTAATTAACATTTATTGGACCTTTGTTGAAGATCAATTGTTTGTAGGCAGATGCTTTTATTTCTGGCTTTTGTGCCCTGTTCATTGGTCTATGTATCTATCATTATATCAGTACCAGGCCATTTTGACAACTGGCCTGTGTAGTAAGTTTTGAGGTCAGGTAAGATAGTACAAGACCACCTACTTTTTGTTGTTGTTGTTGTTGTTGTTTTTGAGTTCTTTGCTTATCCTGGGCTTTTACCTTCTCCACATGAAGTTGGTAATTATTTTTTCCTTTTCTTTAAGGAATGATGTTGGACTTGAATTTGTTGATTGAATTGAATTCAAGATTGAATTGAATTTGTAGATTGCTTTAGCTAGTTTTGACATTTTAATAATATTGAGCTATCCTATCAATGAACACAGTATCTTCTTCCATTTGAGTGGGTCTCTTGGTTTCTTGTATTTTGTGTGTGTGTGTGTGTGTGTGTGTGTGTGTGCATTAATTTTCTGTTGTTTTCTTAGTAAAGGTCTTTAGTTTCTTTGGTTGGGTTTATTTGTAGGTATCTCAACTTTTATGTGGGTACTGTGAATAGTATTGTTTTTTGATGTCTTTTTCAGATCTCTCATCACTAGTATATAGAAGTCAAATTGATTTCTGCATGTTAATTTGGTATCCTGCTACTGTTAGGTCTCTCCTGTGAGAGAGATATACCTCGATCCTTAGCTTCATATGAGAAAGAATTCACGCCGAAGCTTGGGTTTGTGATGCAAGTGAGTTTACAGAAGATAGAAGTGCCACAAGTGCACCGGACTGTGGACAGGCTGCTCTGGGACCACAGCCCAGTCATGTTGCATTGTGTGTCAGCCGTGGAGAGAGAGTGCCAGAGAGAAAAACTTGTGGCTTTCCAGGGCCCCTTTTGAGAGTTATAGGTTACGATAATATTTGATCCCATTGACTAAATTAAGCTCACTAGCCTAGATGGGAGTCCCACACCTGTTTACTGGCAACCTGTCTCAAACACTGCAATGTGTTGATGCCTTCAAGCTTTAAGCAGTTTTCAACTGCCTGTAATGTGAGAGGGAGACTTTGGCATGTAGAGAGACAACCCTTAGGTCTCCTTCTAGCTATCTAACTACTGTACGGAATTCTTCAATTGTTTCCAATAATCCTATTATGGAGATTTATATATAAATTTATAAATAATTTATATATAAATAAATTTATATATATATATATAAATCATATTGTCTGTCAATAGCAAGTGTATCATTTCTTTGTCCCATTGTGCTCCCTAAGTTTCCTGTTGGTATCTTGTTGGTATGGTTCTATCTAGGACTTCTAGCACAAATAAGAATGGTGGTAAGGGGATCCTTGTCGAGTGCCCCCTTTCAGTGGTAATGTTTTCATCTTTTTTCTATCATTGTGAGTAAATTTCCTGGGTTTGGTATCAGGGTTATGCTGGTTTCATAGAATGAATTTGGGAGTTTTCTGTTCCTTTCTGTACTGGAATTTGTATGATTGTGTATGATTGGTGTTTGCTCTTTCCTTAATACTTGGTAGTATTTTTGTGTGATGTCATCTGGTCCTGGGCTTTATTTTTGCCTAGGATTTTGTTAATGACCCTCTTTCTTTTGCTATATATCTTCAAGTTGTAAGAGATTGTCGTTCTAGGTATTTGTTGATGTCATCTTAATGATCACATTTGTTGAACTACAATCTTTTGTAATACTGTTCTTTTTATATCATTTGGATTTGTTGTGATGCTATCCGTTTCATCTCTAATTATAGATATTTTCATCTCTTCCTTTGTTAAGTTTGCTAGTTGTTTTCCAATCTCTTTGAATTTACTAATTCTTGCTTTATAGCCTAGCATGTGATCTATTTTAGAATATGTGCATTGGAGAACATCATGTATATTTTGCTGTTGGATGGAAAACTCTAAATATGTAGGTGGCCAAGTTGTTTGATATTGTTATTCAGTTTTTCACTTTCTTATCTATTGGCCTAGCTTCCTTGAGAGTTGTATATTGAAATTTTTATTGCTGTTATGGTGACTGCTCTTTCCATCTGTTTGAGGATTTAGTGGATATATTATAAGTATCTTTCGTTGGGCACATATATGTTTATTTTTCTTGGATTAATATTGCCATTTTTCTTTTGTTGTTTTTTTTGGGGGGGGTTGGGTTGGATACCCATTAGCTTGGTAAATTTTTTACCATCTTTGGACAAGCAGCCTTTTTTGTGAATTTGAGGTGAATATCTGGTTGTGGGCTTGCATTTTGCTCTTAGTTTTTTGATGTACATAAATCCTTTAGTTTTAGCATGTCCCCGTCTTCCTTTCCTCCTGTCTGCATGTCTTCCTTTATTATACTTGGTAGTCTGTGTAGGCCTGCAATAGGGCCCCTCAGTTTGTTCCCATTTTCTCATTGATGGATCCCTATAGTTCTGGTGTGTACATTTAGGTCTTGAATCTATCTTGAGTTAATTTTCTTTCGCATGAGAGAGAGATGGGTCCTATTTTAGTTGTCTCATTTAGAGATCCAGTTTATCCAACTCCATTTCTTGAGGTCTTTATTGCATTTGATAGTTTTTGGTTCTTTGTTGAAGAACAGTTGCTTGTTAGTGGGTGCATTTACTTCTGGGTTTTCTGTCCATTCCATTGCTTTATCTCTCGTTTTACCAGTACCAGGCTGTTTTGACTACTGTGGCTATGTAGTAGGTTTTAGGTCAGGTAGTGCGAGGTCTCCTACTTGGTTCTTTTTATTAAGTTCTTTACTTAACCTGGGCCTTTTCCCTCACCCAGTAAATAGATTTTCCATTTCTTTAAGTAATGTATTTGGGATTTGGATTGGACTTAAACGAGTATCTGTAGATTGCTTTATGTAATATAAACATTGGCACAATAATCAGTCTTCCTATATATGAACATGGGATGTTTTTCCATTTATGTAGGTCTTTTGGTTTCTTGTAATAATGTTCTCGTACAAGACTTTAGTTTTTTTTTTTTACATTTGTTCATAAGTATTTTATCTTTTGTGTGGTTATTGTAAATTATATTGTTTTCTTAATGTCTATTTATCTTTTTTCCCCCACACTGATACTTATTAAAATATAGACTAATAGCTCTGTGCTCAAATATCATTGTGGTTCTGTGCTAACTTCACAAATGTAACTAACTGTCACAGACTCTTTACAACTACATTCTGAACAGAAAGAAAAGGGTCCACAGAGATGACGGTCAAGACAGAACTATTGCAGACACTGGTGATGAATACTTGCTGGAAAATGAAGTTTGACATTATTAGAATTACATCAGCACTTACAGAGGCCGAGTTTCAGAGACAAAAGGATGCAATATCGCCACAAGAAATGTTTTTACAATATGATAGTGGGACAAGAGAAAGTAAAAGGAAATAGAGGAAGGAACTGGGAGACAAAGGGCATTTATAGAAGTTTAGATAAAGACATGTACATATGTAAATATATATACTACGATGGGAAAATAGAGCTGTGTGCATATATTTATAGGTTTAATATTAGGATAGCAGATGGACATTTGGCCTATATTCAAGTTCCTTCAATGCAAGTACACTGTTTTATTAAACTGGCACATTCCATTATCGCTGAAGAGAAAGTGGGTGCATAAGCAAATGTGGTGAAGAAAGCTGATGGTGCCTGGCTATCAAAAGATACAATGTCTGGGGTCTTAAAGGCTTGAAGGTAAAGAAGCAGCCATCTAGCTAAGAAGTAGCAAAGTCCACATGGAAAAAGCACACCAGCCTGTGTGATTATGAGGTGTCAATGGGATCAGGTTTCAGGCATCAAAGAACAAACAAATCTTATCATTGTGATTGAGAGGGAGTGTGGAGTGGAGACCCAAAACCTATCTATAGGCAACTGAACTTCCCCCTTACAGAAGAGTCTTAGGGAGGAGATGAGCTAGTCAGTGTGCAATATAGCACTGATGAAACATAAAACTTTCCTCTAGTTCTTTAATGTTTCCTCTTCCCCACTATCACAATCCCAATTCTACCTTACATATCCACTTAGACCCGAGGATGTACACTGGTACAGATAGGAACTGTAAACACAGGGAATTCAGAACAGATAAACCCCTCCAGACCAGTAATGAAAGTAGCAATACCAAGAGGGTAAGAGGAAGGTACGAGGGAAAGGGGAAACCGATCACAATGATCTACATATAATCCCACCCTGGGGGTACTGACAACAGAAAAGTGGGTGAAGGGAGACATTGGACTGTGTAAGACTTGAAAAAAATAATAAATTACTAAGGTTTTGTGGTGGAGGGAGGGAGAAAATGAGAAGCTGTTACCAAGGGCTTAAGTAGAAAGCAAAGATTTTGAGAATGATGATGGCAACAAATGTACTTGACACAATGGATGCATACATGGGCTGTGATAAGATGTACAACCCCCTAATAAAATGGTTTTAATTCCCAATTAATTTCATATAGTCAGTCACCAGAGGGGAAAAAAGAACTTGTTCTTAACAAGTAGAATTTTTAAGTCCATTCAATCAGAGTCTGGTATACCTTTCTGGGTCTATTCATTTTGCAGATGGGAAGACAGACTGGAACCAAGTTCTTCACATCATACATTTCAGGTGATGCCACATCTTCATATACTATCCAGTTTCTTTAAGATAAATGGGGTGACTCGCAGTAGGGCCACGTAGATCAGAAAGTTTTGTATGGAGAGCAAGTCCTTGGGCATCTCTGTTTCGTTTCCTCAGGGTCCAGCTTTGACACAGGCCCTCAATCTGAAACATTGTGGCTCCTTACTGGCTCTTTCATAGTTCTCTTCCCCTGGTACACAGGAACCCAGTTGCCAATTTTGTATCTTGTTACTTTGCTGAATCCTTCTATTGTGTGCGCAGGTTGTTATGGAGGCCTGGGTTCTTTATATATAGGATCAGATCATCTAAAAATAGTTTCACTTCTTTTTTGCCTCTTTGTATTTTCTTCATTTCTTTCTATTGTCTGCTCATTCTAAGACTTTCAGTATGATGTTGAATAAGAGTGGTAATGGGGAGTATCCTTGTCTTGGTTCCATTTGTTTCTAGTTTTTGGAGGGCTTATCTTGTTGCCTTTATTTTATATTATTAAAACGAACATAGGCATCAACATAAGCCCTTCAATAACTAGAAACAAAATGGGATCAGGCAAGGATGCCTTCTATTACTTAACGTTTCTTACCATAATTACCTCCATCAATATCAAGATCAATGCACTTTGTAAGCAGTATTAGCAATTTAGATCACTTGACTCAAAACTCACTGCCATTGAGTCAATGCTGACCCCCATAGTACCATATATAGAGTATAAGCTGAATTGAATATTAGCCTAGGCAGCCAATTTTATCACAAAAACTGCATTAAAAAATGTCCTTTAGGGGCTGAGCCCTGGTGGCGTAGTGGTTGTGCGCGGGACTGCGGCCCACTGGGATGGAGGTTCAATTCCAGCAGTGGGGCTGGGCCTCCTACTCCCACCACCGGAGCAGTGATGCCAAAAAAAAAAAAAAAGTCCTTTAGAACTGAGCTTATACATGAGTATATACAGTAATCCCTCTGAGTTTTTGAGACTCTGTTTTTATAGGCGTTCAGTCTTTTCCCAATATAGCTGCTGTTAGTTTTGGACTACCAGCTATGAGGATCCCAGCCCATTGTTTAACCAGAACAATCCCAGAGCTGTGAGTTCACCCTGTCAATACTAGCTTTTTACATTGAGTTACAGAAAAAGGGGTACCCTTTAATGATTTTTAAGCTTAGCTTAGAACAAGAAGTCAGAAAGAGCCAAAGACTATAGTACGAATGCCCAGTGATATCTGGAAAAATTGCCTTTGTTTCATGAGAGAAATAAGTAGGAACTGTTTTGTGGAGAAAGTCTTTCTAATTACACTGCCTGGGCATTTTCCTCTATAGCTTTGGCTAGATTTCTCAAAATAAGGAGATAATACTTTTTTGGTGCAGGGGTGGGGGCTCCAGAAAGTCAAAAAACAATGCTACAAGCATCCAAAACTTGTGCCACAGGCATAAGAGCAGAACTTACAGACCTCTGTAATAGAATTGAGAGGCCATAAATAAAGTCATACATCTATGATCAATTAGTTTTTGACTCCACACTCCAAACTCACTGGTATCAAGTAAATTCTAACTCATAGCGATTCATATTACTGCCCCTGTGGTTTTCCAAGACTGTCAGTCTTTTGTGGAGTAGAAAGAAAGCTCCATCTTACTCCCTCAGGCCAGCTGGTGGTTTCATATTGCTGACCTGCAGCTTGTAACCTAACGTGCAACTTCCTATGCCACCAGGGCTCCGAAAAAGGCATCTACTGAGCAGTTACATTTGAGGCAGAGAGGAGTGGGTTTAAAAATCTTGATCGATTTTCTTAAAGTACATATGGCAGCAATGGTACCTTATTATGAGTAGTTTGAAGAGAATTGCATTGGTGAAAAAAAGCCAGGATAACCGCTATGAGTATTTCTCCTTCCCCCACCCCTCATTTTAATAATGTGCATGTTCATGTTTTTAGAGCAGCAGGGGCTGATCTGAAAAACTTAGTCTCATCTACTCTATACAAGATCAATGCTTCGAAAACTAAGGGACATTTCCAGGAAACACCTTTTGAGTCTCATGGTGATGTTAAGACTGCTGTTTGAAATGTTGAAGATAGAAGAGCCCAGAATTTTTCAGGGATAGGTTGAGAGATTGAAAGACTGCACTCAGAAATGTTTCAACCTAGATAAAACAAACATGAAACAATAGCTTTACATTTTGATATTTTTATTCAATAAAAGTTTCAATCATTTTATAGCAATACTTTGGAGTGTATATGAGTCTATTTAGATCACACTTTTTGTTTTTTAATTTTAGTTTTAAGCTTGAGTTTTTTTAGCTTGAGTTAAAATTTATATGAATATTAGAGTGTCGGGCTGAGCCCCGGTGACGTAGTGGTTGTGCGCGGGACTGCGGCCCACTGGGACGGAGGTTCAATTCCAGCAGCAAGGGTGCGCCTCCTACTCCCACCACCAGAAGGCCGTGATGCCTTCCCCCACCCCCACCCCCACTAAAAAGAGCTGTAAGAACCCCCAATAAAATGATTTTAAAAAAAATAAATATTAGCGTGTCAACCCCAACCTCTGTCTTTTGTAATAATTATCCTAAGTGCACAATTATTATTTTAGTGCACAATTTTATAGCTAATTTTTTTTTGGGAACCTAACTTTAAAATATACAAGTCTACAAAGCAGATTTATAGCATTTATAATTCTTAACCAATAGGGTACTTATTTTTGTTATTATCCCAAACTTAGGTATATTTTAATATAATTTCACTTTTTTATACTGTATCTCTGAAAAACTCAGTTTTAAATTTTAAAGAAAATACTGTGTATTCTTGGTATGATTTAGATAAAATGAATAGAATATCACATTCACTTGAAGCTACTATTTAAGCAAGGGGCATGTGGGTCTTAGATGCTGCTTTCCCCAGACAGATCAATGTATTGCACACAGAGCCACTCTTTATGAACAGTGTTAATGATTAGAAAATGAACATGATTAGAAAAAATTTCCTATGAGGAAAAGTATTTATAATAAATATTTAATAATTTTAATTATATCTTAGGAAAGTAAGCAGATGTTCTGGATTATATTGCAAACTATTACAATTGGACTCCTAGTTAGCAGTTTCACATGATTAAGAAAGAGATTGCTAAAGTTTAGCAGAAAAATTCTACATATCCTTAATAGAATGAATCAGTTTCTTAAAGCTTAGGTTTCAGTAAAGAAACTGCTAGTATCTACAGACATGGTCTGTCATGGGATAAAGTTATGTATTTCTGTGGTCTTAACTTTCGAAGCCCATCCAGTGATCGGTTGCCTTTAATGTTGTCTTTTGAAACAAGCACATTAAAGCAAGCAATGCTTTTATTGAAGATCTTTGCAGGTTGTTTAGTACATTGCAACAATATATTTGGCAGAGTGAAGGTGGGATTATCTATGTGACTCTAAAATTACTCACCTGGTTAAAAATTTTATCTGGCTTGGGCAAATCAAACTTCTCTTGATTATAGGAAATATTGGGACTATTTACAATATTATGTCTAAGCAATTTCTCCTTTGTGTAAGATATTTGAATTGCTTATTGAAAATGATAAGTGTTTCACTATTTTCACTTTGCTTAATTTATTGTGAAGAACATTTCTCTATTAAAATAATTTGTGTATTATTGCATTGGCAGTTGTAGTTATTATAAATTGTGCTAGACCAGGTTGACTAGAGAAATAAATCCAGACACTCATATATGTGTAAGAGAGAGCTTTATTTCAAAAGAGCAATTGTATATTAAGAAAACATCCCAACCCTGTCCAGATCAAATCTATATGTTTGATACCAGTGTATAAATTCCTGTGCAGACTCACAACTATGTAAGGATGCAGTGATTCCGAATGCAGGAAGTTTGCAGGCCAGTGGGTGGAGAGTCTTGTGGATCCAGAGTTATTGGAAGCTTCTCAGCGCTGGCACGTCTCTTCATGTGGCTCCTCCAACTCCAGGGCTCTGGCTGTGTTCAGCATAGCTTTATGTGATTTGTCAACAGAATGAAGCAGAGTGTGGCCCTCCTCCAGGGAGAAAAAGAGGAAGTTCCTAGAATCCTCATGAGAAGGCCATGCCTACACAGAGGCCTCACTGCCTCTGACCTGATTGACAGGCTAGACTCCCCCCCTTCACTCAAGGTGACAGATTATTTAACTGCCATATAAATCGCTTCATATGTGACACTAATCAGAAATAGGTAGTGATATAATAACTTCGGGTGATTCACATATTCTATAATTAGATGAAAAATGTTTTTAAAATATTAATAGCAAGTTTTAAAGTTTGAAGGAAAATTTGTATAAATGTGCATAATGTTTGCTTTAATAATTTGAAGATAGAGCATTACCTTATTTTACATATCTAGTAATAAGACATAATTGTTTTTTTAAACTTTGTGAAACTTGATTGATTCTAAATATAGGTCAGTCATGTCTGCTACTTTTGAACCTTGAGAGCAAAGTTTCCTGGAACCTGTTTGCTACTTTAGTAGCTACATAGTACCCTCTGCTTTCCTTACCTGTTTTTATAGTTGTCTTCCTTCACTTTTATTTTTTGGTTGTTGCTCATGACTTATCTCCTGACAGTCTGTAAAGTTTATTCCAATAGGATCCTTGTGTGTACAGTATATTTGGCACTTTGAACCTTAAGGCTTTTTAGACATGGTGTATTCATTTTCCTTAATCACCAACAGAATGACCATACTGAATAAATTAGAAGTAATTGCTGCCCAAATATACCCCCACCCATACTCCCCAAACAAAAGCAAACAAACAAAAACCACAACTAATCCTAATATATACAAAAATAGTAGAGCTGTTTTCAAAAGAGAATTATCGACTGAACCCCGGTGGCATAGTGGTTCTGTGTGGGACTGTGGTCCACTGGGTTAGTGGTTCAAATCCAGCAGCAGTTCTCCAGAAGCAAGGCTGGGCCTCCTACTCCCACCAGAGGGCAGTGATGCCAAAAAAAAAAATCTGAAGAGTACATACAAAAGAGAATTATCAAGTATTTTTTTTTAATTTTTGCTTTTTTCCCCATTAACTTTTTTTTTTGGGGGGGGGGTATCACTGCCTCTGGTGTTCGTGGGAGCTACCCAGTGCTACTGCTGAGAGCCACCGCTGGATTTGAACTGCCAAGCCCACGGGCCACAGTCCTGTACTCAACCACATACCCCACCGGGGTTCAGCCCCAATTTTTGCTTTTTAATTTAATAGCAGGAAATAGAAATCACCTCAGAACAGTAGCTTTTGTTCTAACAAAGTTGTAAGAGTAGTATTGTTATGAAACAAAGTGATCTTAAGAATTATAAATTACATTGTTTATTGAGTACAAAGGAGTCCTGGTGCTGCCACGGTTTGTTGCTGTCAGTAGTTCAAAGCAGCCAATGACTGTGCAGGAAAAAACGCGGTGACTGCTCTGCGTTTGTAAAAATCGTAGCCTTGTGGTACAGCTGTAGGGTACTATGGGTTTGCTGTGAGTCTGAATCAGTTCAACAGCAGTGGATTTGGTTGTGTTTTATTTTTCACTATAATAATTTATTTTTAAAGATAAATATATTCTGAAAATGCTTATTTTTCCTTCATTTTTCTAGATGTGACTTATCTAACAGAAGAGAAAGTATATGAAATTCTTGAATTGTGCAGAGTAAAAGAAGATTATTCACCTTTAATCCGTGTTATTGGAAGAATATTTTCTAGTGCTGAAGCATTGGTTCAGAGCTTTCGAAAGGTCAAACAACACACCAAGGAAGAACTGAAATCACTTCAAGGAAAAGATGAAGACAAAGATGAAGATGAAAAGGAAAAAGCTGCATGTTCTGCAGCTGCTATGGAAGAAGATTCAGAAGCATCCTCCTCAAGAATAAGTGATAGCTCACAAGGAGATAACAACTTGCAAAAATTGGGCCCTGAAGATGTATCTGTGGATATTGATGCCATCAGAAGGGTCTACACTAGATTGCTCGCTAATGAAAAAATAGAAACCGCCTTTCTTAATGCACTTGTGTACTTGTCACCTAATGTGGAATGTGACTTAACCTACCACAACGTATACTCCCGGGATCCTAATTATCTGAATTTGTTTATTATTATAATGGAAAATGGAAATCTCCATAGTCCTGAATATCTGGAAATGGCTTTGCCATTGTTTTGCAAAGCAATGAGCAAGCTGCCCCTAGCAGCCCAAGGCAAACTAGTTAGACTGTGGTCCAAATACAATGCAGACCAGATTAGGAGAATGATGGAGACATTTCAGCAACTCATTACTTACAAAGTCATAAGCAATGAATTTAACAATCGAAATCTAGTGAATGATGACGATGCCATTGTTGCTGCTTCCAAGTGCTTGAAAATGGTTTACTATGCAAATGTAGTGGGAGGGGAAGTGGACACAAATCACAATGAAGAAGATGATGAAGAACCCATCCCAGAGTCCAGTGAACTGACCCTTCAGGAGCTGTTGGGAGAGGAAAGAAGAAATAAAAAAGGTCCTCGAGTGGACCCATTGGAAACTGAAATTGGTGTTAAAACTCTCGATTGTCGAAAACCACTTATCCCTTTTGAAGAGTTTATTAATGAACCACTGAATGATGTTCTAGAAATGGATAAAGATTATACTTTTTTCAAGGTAGAGACAGAAAACAAATTCTCTTTTATGACCTGTCCCTTTATATTGAATGCTGTCACGAAGAATTTGGGGTTATATTATGACAATAGAATTCGCATGTACAGTGAGCGAAGAATTACTGTTCTCTACAGCTTAGTTCAAGGACAGCAGTTGAATCCGTATTTGAGACTCAAAGTCAGACGCGATCATATCATAGATGATGCACTCGTCCGGGTAAGTTGGACCGTTGTTTAAATTACTTCTTGATTAATGATGGGGAAGATTAGTAACATGAGGGCTAAAGAAGGTCAGTGAATTATTTTTATGGGTCACTTCTTGAAAAAAAAAAAGTGCCGTGTATTTTATAGCCTAGGCACATGGATATTTCTAATCTGATGATATACAGTACTTTTCTGCCTTTTGTCTATTGAAAATATGTTCCATGAAATACTGTTGCCTTATACAGACCTAGATAGTTGTTTTGTGCTTTGCAGATACTGCCTTATTTTACAAATTGAGGACTTACGGCAACACTGCATGATGCATGTATTGGCTTGATTTTCCTTGCAGACACTCTTGTGTATCAACATTTTGGTGATTCTCACAATATTTCAGACTTTTTCATAATGTCATTGCTCATTTAATGGACTGTGTAGTATAAGCAGTTTTTGTATGCAATGAGAAACTAAAACATTCGTGTGACTCACATTGCTGCTCTCTTTGCTTTATTGTGGTTGTCTAGAACTGGTGGCCACTGTATCTCTGAGGTATGCCTCTATAATAATCACTCCGTTTGAGAAAGAATACATTTTCTAAATCTTAACAACTAGCCAATGATCTCCTTTTTTAGAAGAGAGAAGGTGGAATGTAGATGTATACATAGTCCGATTGAGTGCTGTAAACACAGTGGGACTAGGGTCTAAAGCAATTGTTACTGTCGAGAAATTCAATAACTTAAAATTTAGAATTGCATTATTGTGAGTTTGATGAAGTGACTAATAGTTTGGTACAAATTGCTTGCAAGAATATGGATTTCTGCTGGATCACTCTAAATATTTTTGTGCATAACTGCCTTGGTTATCATAGTGTCTTTATAGTTATGTATCTATAAAACACTTAATTTGGTCTCTTGAGAAAGCATCAATTATCTTAGGAATATTGCAGTCTATGGTGTCTTCATCGTGAAATCAATGCAGGGATATTGAGCTTGGAAAATACTGGGGCCTTGGGTACCCTATTCACCTTCTGAATTTCTCAAGAAGGAATTACTTCTAATTCCTTCCTCTGTTTCTCAGTGGCTTAGAGTTTTGTGCTGCCCACATTAAGAATGTGTGATCAGCCAGAGACAGAAACAGATGTCTGTCACATAGTATCATTTACATTTGTTTTTTTGTGTGTCATATTCAAAGCAATAACCATCATTGTTAATTCCTCTTCATCAAGTTCAAATAAATTGAATGCCAATTAAAGTATACTGTATATTAATCATAGGGATCTTTGACACAGACAACAGAAAAATGACATATGTTTTTATATTTCAGATCGGAAGGATTTGTCGAAATCTGAGTGTTTATAAAACTTAACTAGTGAGATAGGTTTGAGATCTTAAAATTGAAAAAGTCAAGGTTCTGTTTACTTTTCTCTTGAAAAGAGAAATTTTTTAAATTCTTAATATGTCTACTTTTATAGTGTTGGAGAAAAAGTTAACATAATTTGAATAAATCAGACAGATTTTCAAGCCAGGAATTAACTATCTGAAATAATTACCAGTGCTTTTTATCTGGTGTCTTTTTATTTATAGACTTGTGAGAATTCTTACACTTAATCTGATTCTCAGGAACTAACAACTTATTTACATAGGTTGACAGAATGGTAGTATGTTTAAGATGTGAGTGATGTTTTGTGAAAAGCATGTTGAGGTTATCAGAAAATGTCTATTGAATGCTCAAGTGGAAATGTGAGTGTCAAAACTGCACATATAATTTTGGCTTCTTGAGTTCGGAGTCTTTAAACTCGTGCTGGTAACAGCTGACTAGACTTCAAAAGCAAAGTGATTAGTCTCTGTAAAATTCTATTTCGAATTTTTAAGAAAAACTCGCTTTCCTTATTTGCCTTTAATTCAGAAATTTACCTGCCAGTACCTTATTCTTTCCTCCCTCTTAGTAAAGCAAGACAAAGAACCAACAAAGTATAGATAGATACTTGCTGTATGCTTGCTTTGATACATATTTTAAAATGATCTTCAGGGATTAGTGGAAACAATTACCCGTTTAAATTGATTTGCCTTCTAAGCAAGCATTGGGAGCGCTGGTGGGGAGCTGCAGGGTCAGCATTTCAAGCCACCTTTCTTTCTACTGTTGCTAAGATTAGCAAGTGGGAAATTAACAGGGGTACTTCTGCCTGTCCAATAGGATAACTATGAGTCAGAAATTGACTTGATGGCAGCCAATTTGATTTTGGAAATTCACAGGGGTACTTGTGCCCTGTCCCATAAATCATTATGAGTCAGAAATTGACTTGATGGCAGTGACTTTGATTTTTTTGGAAATGGGCATTAAAGTACAATTAACTGTGAGCTACTAAGGCATTTCTACTCCGTCCTATTGGGTTGATTTCAGTTGGAATTCACTGCTCAATGGCAAAGACCTGGTTCCACCACTCACTATGACTTGGGCAAGTTATTTAACCATCAATACCTCCATATCCTCATTTTTAAAATAAGTATTCCCTACTTCATGGGAGTTGTTGAGAAGATCAATGGGTTAATATATGTATGTAAAGTGTCTGGTACATAAATGCTATGGCACACTGCTGTTATTGATAAAATGTTTCTCCTTCATAACATCATGATCACTAGGTTGTTGTTTTTCTTTTCTTTTTTTTTCATTATCACTAGGTTTTTAGGCAAGCCCAAAAAAATGTTTGGAGCCAATAAAATAATATATATAAATAAAATAAGAACAAAACCTCTAGTACTTATAAGACACTTTGTACAGGAAATTTAAGTGCTTCACATGCATCATCAAATATATATTGTACTAAATTTTCAGATGACGAAATTAAAGCAAAGATGGGTAAATCTTAATGTTCATAATTAGTGTAATAATGGAGAATATTGTATTTAGAGTTCCTTAGCTTCTTACTGAAGAGACAGAATGAGCAGTGGAGATTGGTAGAAATGAATACACATATAATAACTTATTACATATGAAGATAACTTTGTTTTTCTATGAAATGTTTTAGGTGGATCCATGTCTAGAATTTAGAGCCTCTGATTCCTGTAGAACCTTTCCATCAAATGCTTAATAGGTATCAGATTCATATGGAGTCCACTTTCATTTATAGACATTATAAAAGGGATAAAGGATTCATAATCTATATATAAAATAACCATATTGCTTTCCTCCCCCTTGGGATAGATAATTGATAAAGAGTAGGTTTGCCTTTATAGTATAAAGGCAAATATAAATATTGAGTTACATTTTTTTAACACTTGCCATTGGAAGAAAAAAATTAGAAATACTTTATATGGTAATATGAGAAGTTTACCTGATGAAATATTGCACGTGAGCTATTGTGATTAATTTAGTTCCCCAAATTACGTGTATTCCGTACCTTGAATAGATTTCCAAAGAATTCTTTTTCTCTGAGGGTGTTTTCAAATCTACATTTGTTTAACTCCAGAGTTGTGGTACTAGACTCTGTCAGGTATCTTAGAGAATATAAAATTGTGAGTCTTCTTTCTTTAAAAAAAAAAATAATTTTGTTCTTTTAAATATTTAAAAATATGCTGTGTTTGTTTTTGGTGTTCTCAGATAAGCATTAGACAGTTACTTCAAGGTTAATGGGTTTATTAGACCCACTAGCCATTCCCCAGGAGAAAAATGAAGCAATCTACTCCCATAAAGAATCACAGCTTCAGGCTTGGCAGTTCAAATCCAGCGACAGCTCTCAGGAGCTGCACTGGGTAGCACCCACAACCACCAGAGGCAGTGATGCCCACCCCCCCCCCCCCAAAAAAAAAGAATCACAGCCTCAGCTCCCCTAAATTAGGCCATTATGAGTCAGATTGGATTCAGTGGCATTGAGTATAGTTTACTACTCTTTTTAGTAGCCCCCCTTGGCTCATGTGTGTGTTTTTAAAACAATTTTTTATTGTAATTTGGTGGGGATTGGTATTTCACACAATCAATTTTCCATTCAGTAGTCCAAACCACTAATCATGTTCCCTAGAATCTCCCTTCCTCCCTCATGGACAACCATCATTTCCCGTTAAATGCAAATCAACACCATTCAAGATTCCAGCCTGCTGCCCCCTTAAAGAGTAATTTTTTTTTTGAGAGGGGGGGGCCAATCACTGCTCTCCGGTGGTGGGAGTAGGAGGCCCAGCCCCACTGCTGGAATTGAACCTCCGTCCCCGTGGGCCGCAGTCCCGCGCACAACCACTACGCCACCGGGGCTCAGCCCTTAAAGAGTTAATTTTTTAAAAATTTGAAACAGGCAAAGGCATGTGGTGCCTATTTAGCATGTAAGTTGTGCTATCTCTTTGGGTTTCTGATATAGTACACTTTAAATTCAAAAAAACCAGTAACAATTTTGCAGTGTTAACATTTCACAGTAGAGTGGTGTAAATTTCATGAATGAAAAAGTACTTCAGGGTCCCATAGTGACTGAGATTGATCTTTTTAAATTAATTCTATAGATAAAATAAATAGGGTAAAAGATGTGTGTGTGTGTGTGTGTGTGTGGCATCCCTGCCCTGGTGGGAGTAAGAAGCCCAGCCTTGCTCATGGAGAGCTGCTGCTGGATTTGAATGGTCAAATCTGTGGGCTGCAGTCCTGCACACAACTACTACACCATTGGGGCTCAGCCGGGTAAAAAGATTTAGAGATGAAAAATTACCAGAAGCCAGGG
This sequence comes from Nesogale talazaci, assembly GCA_004026705.1. NCBI lineage: Eukaryota > Metazoa > Chordata > Mammalia > Afrosoricida > Tenrecidae > Nesogale > Nesogale talazaci. The sequence continues at coordinate 62,724 of PVJH01012248.1, forward strand.
AACCCTGTTGGCAGAATGGTTATGAGTTGTGCTGCCAACTGCAAGGTCAGCGATGGGACATCATCAGTTAGTTCACAGGATAAAGATGGGGCTTCCTACTCCGGTAGTTCGTCTCAGGAACTCCAAGGGGCAGTGCCAGTCTGTCCTCCAGGGCCACCAGGAGTCAGAGGGGTACTGTGAGTTCAGCATCGACTCAGTGAGGAGTTTGATTTTTTAAGGGCATTAATTGGTAAGAAATTTTAGAGTGCATATGAAAAAGGGGCCATCTAAAATACCTTCAAGGAAATATGGGCTATAACCTATTAATAGATAATTTATATTACTCTATTTAAGACTTCTGATTTTCTATTCTAATAAAGAAAAGGGCTAACTAGCAAACATTTATAGGACTATTAACAAAAATTCCTATGCAGTTTTTTTATGTTGGAGATTTCTTCTTATTTTTTATTGTAAAGTATTTTTTGTAAAGTATGAGTTTTTGAGAACTATTACTGTCTTAATTAACTTATTCTCAGTATACTTTGTTTCTATTTAGAATAATTATGATAAAATCTTCTGGTTTTTTCCCGTTTCTATTGTTTTTATTTTGCTACTTATTTTTCTTTCATCCCCATCCCACTTTCATCCCACCGCTCTTTTTCACTCACCAGCTGGAGATGATTGCTATGGAAAACCCCGCAGACCTGAAGAAGCAGTTGTATGTGGAATTTGAAGGAGAACAAGGAGTTGATGAGGGTGGTGTTTCCAAAGAGTTTTTTCAACTGGTTGTGGAGGAAATCTTCAATCCAGATATTGGTAAATATTTTAGTGATGTGGCGATGCTGTCAAATCATCTTTCTGAATTAGGATTTTAATAAACATTCTGGTTCATAAACATTCTCAGTTACAAACAGTTAAAAAAATTTTGGTATGGATTATCTAGAATCACAGATAATTACCAAATATTCGAGTTCTAGGAACTGATTTGCATCATGCACATTCTTATTTAGATAAATTTACCAAATAGTTTAATATGGGAAATAACGATTTAAGTAAATTAAGTTGGGAGAACCTGAGAATGGTATATTAGAAGGGACTGCTATGCTTTTTTCCCCCACTTCTCTGAACTGTTAGACTTTTTCATGTAATCTAAATCATATATCAGATTTGTGAATTTGCCAAAATGAGATTCATAGGACAGGTAGGTACTCTGAAGAATGTTGAGAATATCTCATAATTAATTGTATCATGCTCAAAGTTTAGAAATTACTCTGGTATCAAATTTAATTAGGTTTATTTGCAACAGGCTATAATTGTAAGATTTTTTCCATATGCTTTAAACATAAAATAATGACTCTCCTAAAGCATTTTTATTGAACACAATTTTTTAAAAGTTGATTTCTGTATTTCATTCTGAAAATAAAGGTTTGTTGTTTTTCATCATTTTCTTGTTATGTACTAAGTAGGCAAAATAGAACAGGGAAGATCTTTTACCCCTTGGAGAGTTTACTTAATCAAGTATGTACAAATACATACAAGTGATACCATCTAGACTGTAGAGAATATTACACACAATAATGTAGATATTTTCCTGAATATTTAATTGAGATGGAACACCCCATTTTTCAGTTAGAAACACTGATCTGATCTTTCTGGTTTGGGGTCAGTTATATATAAATGTATATGAGCAGAAACAGACATTTTGAATTGATGATAAATATACTCAGGATAAGGCTATCTTATCTATATTCTAGCTAATATTTAATCATAGGGCCATATCTATGTAACTTGTTCATTAGAAGCTGACATATTAAACTGTATACCTTTTTTGGTTAGAAATTATATATATAAGCTTCATATGAAAAAAGAATTGCAAAATAAGTTAAACTGTAATTTCTCGATTTGGTTTATAGTAAATTTTTATCTCAACTTTCTAGTATATCTAGAAGTATTAGTAGCTGCAACATTGGCAGACATACTTTAAAAATGTATCAAAAGTAAGAAGTTAGCAAGTACCATATATGCTTGGTTGTCAGCTGAGTTTTTCCAACACATTTTTAATGCAGTTTAGTGGTAAAATTACCGTAAATATATAAGCCAAGTTTTCAGCGCATTTTTTATGCAGTTTTTGTTGTAAAATTAGGTCTTGGCTGATATGCAGGTCAGCTTATACTCGAGTATATATAGTAATTGAAATATAGTTGTAAAAATAATAAAAGTGAATATATTCTAAGAAGCATTCTTCAGACCTTTAGTCCATGGATCTGATAAATATGCCAAAAATGGAAATTTTCTGGACTCAAAGAATAATTTTCCTCATATGCAGATGTGAGAGAAATATTTATTTGTGAGATTCTGTCACATTTAACCAACTGTTACTAACCCTCCTGTTTATAACTAAATTAACTTTTTTTTTTTTTTTGTGGGCACCGTTGCCTCTGGTGGTCGTGGGCACTACCCAGCCGCCGCTGGATTTGAACCGCCAAGCCTGTGAGCTGCAGTTCCGCGCTCAACCACTTACGCCACCAGGGCTCAGCCCC